>JANTCA010039428.1:0-19911 GCA_024741275.1 Chironex yamaguchii
AATATGTGACCTAATTGTTCACAGTAATGTCATTGTTCGGAAAACACAAGTGGGACTTTAGATTGTATTCTCAACAATTTTACCTAAGAAACAAGAAAATCCATCCACTCAAGATCATCTACATCAGCATATCAGTGATGTCAGGCCATAGATTGTTTCTGTCAATGTAGGAAAACTTCAGTTCTTTGATGTCAGCTTCTTTCAACTTCAAATTCTGTCATAAGTAAGAGGCTGCCAGAAAAGACGTGATAATGTCATGTCCATGTTTTGCCCCTAAAACCAGTTGCAAACATTGGAAGCCCAGCACTGCTAGCAAGTTTTATGATTGGCTGAGTAATAAGATATTTGGGTAATATTTTGCCCTCCATGTGGTAACAACAACTGTAATTTGGTATACGCCAATTCACAGCAACCTACAGTGAAACAATTGTGTCTATCTTTGCGAAACTTTCACCTTTATGACGTACAGTCAGGGGATCTCCAGACTTCATGTTTTGATTACTTGATGATTTTTGAGTGAAATAGTGAAGAGAACAGCTGAAAAAATTCATCAACTACCAAAATGGCATTGCTAGGAATTGTAGTGCCTTATTGAAACATACAGTTCATTTTAAATTCTGCTGGATTCTTTGCTGTGGTGACATTGAAAAAGAAGGGAGTTTTAAAATATTGTAATTGATCAATACATTCAGTTCTTTGGGTTACACCTGGCATGGATCTCTATTTGTTCAGGATGTTTTAGCCAAAGGTCTAATTAAAAAGTGATGTTGGTGTTTGGTGGACTTTGCAATATTTGAAACCAGTGCCAAAAGACTTCATTATTGTATGTGTTAAAGCAGAACAAGATTTATACTCAAAGCATAGTTTTCATGTAGCATTTTGACTCTGTAACAATGATTCAAGCTCGATACCATGAGATCAATTCCTGACTAAGAAAGACACAAGGCAGCTTCATTGTTTTCCTAATTGTTTCTAATTTACATACTCATGTAAAGTGGGATGAGCTTCCATTGATTTTATGTAAATATATTGCAAACTACAGGAAATTCCTTTATCAACTTTTTCGTGGTCTCCAAGCTCGATTACCCAAGACATCTCCTGAGAAATAAATGGCCAATAGTTTAGTAGCAACAGCAGCAATTGCTGCCATGGTAAATGTCTGCTGTTCAGCTTTGGCCTAGTGTAAAAAATTTGATGCTCCTATCAATCTCATTTTTTAATGTAAAGATCATTAGCAGAATACCTATCCAAAGTGTATAGTGATAGCTGATGGTCACAAGTTTAGCATAAAACTTCTTAAATGACTTCTAGTTGGCTCTCGTGTAGAAGGTACAGTATTTGATATCAACATATACTATAACTCTTAATTTGATTGTTTAAATTTACCAATAATGCAGTGTCTCACTCATTGCAGTTTGTAGCTGTTAACATTTTCTGTATGTTGTCGAGATTCATGTTTCACTGATGCAAAGAGCTGCTGTTGTAACACCCCTTAGTTATGGTGATGGTTATGGGTTGAAGACGATGATAATGCAATTGTGCCGACAAATCTTTAGTTGAATCACTCGCAGTCAATTATATGCATATCACTGTTTGTGATAAGATGTGATGAAATGGGTTTAGATCAGCAGCATGGCCAGGACAAATAACGTTGGAGAGGAGGGCAAACATTAAGAGGGTCTGGAAGCTCTATCGCAATAGAAATTTTTCAAAATTTTTGGCAGTACCCTTTACTTCAGTTTAGAATGCATCTCTCAGTGTCATGCTAGTGATAAGGATATTTGATAATTTCAAGTCAGGTATTCTGTAAAACCAGAGAACTTGGAGAAAAAGACTCTGAAGAGACATCTTTACTTTGGCTTTTCTCCTGATTTCATATTCAGTAGTGCTTAATGGAAAAAATGGAAGATTTACTGTGTGCATGAATGTTCTTGTGCATCGCAGACCTAAATTTTTGCCCTCATGTAATATCTCTAATCAGAAATAGGGAATGACCCCTATAACTCTATTGGGACACACCTAAATCTGAAAAGTCCCACCCACCCCACTCCCCTAAAAAAATCACACCAGCTGCCATTTGTATAGGTGTAGCACCATCACTGCTATATTATTTAAAGCAAACGAAAATTGAGGTTCTCAAGTCCAAGAGTTGTAAACCGGGAAGCAGGATGTATGTAAACCTCAAACCACATTTAAGTCCAGCATTTCTAACTTACAAAAAAAGTTTAGAGATTAAAACGCACGTGCTGAAAAATAAATAACACTAAAAAACTTATAAAACAAAAATAACATTGCCATCACAGTGTTCTCCCTGGAGTGTTTTAGCGTGGGGCCCGCTACTCTGCTCTCATATACCGCTACGCTTCCACCCCTACCGCTATGTCCTATAAACACACCGCTACGCAAACAGAACCAAGTTTTGAATGGCATCGTCGAATTGAATTGATACATTACCAAATGTTTTTCATGCGAGGACTGCTGCAAGGCCTGCAACTTGATCAATCAAAAGGGGCGAGGAATAATTTTCCACGCAAAAAGGCATAGTACATGTCACTTGTTCCCCCAATGCCAGTTTTCGAGCAACAATGAACTATTTTGAGATGAACAAAAACGCCCAATTCACATCAATTGGCATCTTTTAGAAAGCCATTGCAAGGCATTTCCAGGTCAAAAATAGCGTGAGCTCAGAACGCCCCCTGGAACCCCAGTTCAATTTTGTTCCAGCCGCTACGCACAAATTCTTTCCCAGGGCAAACACTGCATCACAACTTTTTTAAGCGATCAAATAATACTGAACAAAGGAATACAAACACGTATGTGCCAGGACATACAAATCTGCAATCCAAAACGAGAAGTAAACCAGTTTTCAACGACCAGCTCAGCTGGCAGCTGCCTAATTGCACATGCACACTTTTTAACAAAGTATCACGAGAGCGCATGCAGCTGCCACATTCCTCAGTATGGTCTGCATTGACAGTAGGGGCATACAACATGCACCATGTAGGTGATTCAGTTCAAGTGAAAATTTCCCCTTGCCAACGCGAGATCTCGTTGGCCACTTTGGTAACTTGAGTATGGCAGTCTTGAGAAAAGACAAAACAATGACTATAATTAACAAGACATAACAATTTACAGGGCTTCGACCTTAGGGGTAGTTATCACTTACCTCCTCTTTAGGCATATTAGTTGATTTTTTTCTTTGCCATTCTTGATAATACAAGCAAGTCCCTACCCGATCAAATATATAAAGATTATAAATGGCCATCTCATTTGGTTCCACTTTGGATGTGGCAAAACAACCAACCAAACAAAAAAAGATTGGTGTGATAACATGACACACTTTGATGCTGCTACTTCCAGCACCTACATTGATTGATGTTGACGAAGTTCTCTTTGACGTTCGGAGCAAAGATATCTACAAATATGATTATCCGATGACCTGACAACACTTATTAACAAAGTACTAATCAAAATCATACAGTTATGACATGAAGAGCTTTTTTGCTTCTTTGCTAAGCATTTTATCAGACGAAAAAATCGGCCAACTGCAGATAAAAACTTATCTAATTTGTAAAAGTGAGATTAGTTGAGCACTAAAATACTTATGTCGTAATAATCTAATGGTTGCAAGTGAACTAGGAGAAGTGCATTCACACTTTAAATTTTTTCAGGAGTTGGGCTGCTTCATAACACACCAAACACCGAAACTTTTTCAAAGGCATTGCAAATCTGGTGAGACCGTGGCCGCCATGAATTAGATCCTGCGCCACATAATTCATGGACTGACTTTTCTTTTCGTCCATTTAGCAAATACATGGCTAGCAGAGAGAGACTGTAGAAACTTTCAGCGTGTGGAAACATTGCTGAGGCCGACTGCGTGAAGTGACTAACGGATACAGCTTCTTTTCGCGTAAAACATGTTATCATTTCATAGCTGTATTCAGTCAATTGGTCTGATTTGTATTATTCTCTTGAAAAACCTTTTTGTAGTACGAAACTTGAAAATCGCCTTGAAAATTTGCGACATTGCGCTAAAAACATGCTTAAAAGCTTTTTTCATCTGATACTCTTCAGAGTATGAATCGTCAGAAAGGGAGGTATATGTATATGGCAACCTTTTTTATACGAAACGTTTATCGAAACTAGCCAATCACAAACAGGAAAGGAAAAAAACAAAGAGAAAATGAAGAAGCAAAACATTATTGGAAGAGTCCAAGTGAAAAAACGAACTCTTTCTGCCTACAGAGTACTGTTTTTTAGGTTTTAATGTAGACAGACTCCAATACACTTAAATGAAAGGACGAACTAGCAGTCCAATTATACGAATATTGTCTTCCTTATGCATTGTAGTTCATACTCAATTTTATAGTAAATGTTGGCCTATAGCAGTATTATTAATTATTTTCTTGTTGCTTTTCACAACAAATTACATATTGTCCCTGTACTACTCCCTGCAATAAAATCTTGCAGTTGTCTGTAAATTCATCCAGCCAGTTTTACCCAACCTACCTGCCAGATATGCTACTATCGAAAAAGTGTTTAATTGAAAATATTTATCTTCCAAAACAATTAGGCATCAGAAATTTGCAATGACTGTTTATATATTTCATGACAATTAGTAGGAGTTAGAACAACTAAGCAAAATCGTTGATACAGAATTGTGGGCATAAGGGAATAGAGTAAAGAGAAAATTTGAGCCTTTAGATAAATTTTTCAGTTCAGTATTTTATTTAAGTCGTTTTCTTAATATATTGGATATTTTCAGTTCAGATAGGCCCTGGGACCATGAAACTCAGACCTTCACGCCTTCAGTCTAACTGAGCTCATTAAGGGACTTCAATCCGAAGAGGACAGTGTCAGCGAAAGTTTTTCTGAAAGCTATGAGGGAAAATGGGATCTTAGGAGAACACTTTACTTCTCCTGTAAAAGACAATCAGTATTTTCAAGTTAAAGGAAAAGAAAACTTGTCAAATGTCAAATGGGAAAGCAAGAGAGCAACTACTTAGCAAGGAAGTAGAAAAGGTTACTGATCATAGTGATTTTTTTTGCTATTTTTCACCTCGTTTTCTCTGTAGTATTATTTGCACTGGCATATTGTGCGCATGTCTGTACATAAAGTGTTATTTCCTTAGGTGTTAGTTTTGTAACTGATACTTCATTTTGATCTTTTAGATGCGTAAAGATTGGTTGCAAATTTGCAAGTAAGGGATTGACAGTCAGATTTAGAAACAAGCCTACTTAGCCATGCTGGATAACCAAGGTAATTGCTCTTTTAACTGCTCTTACTCGCTAAATAACCGTGTGATTTGATGAAAGAGGACAGAAAGCCAGTATTTTTTGTCAATCATGTACTAGAGTGTTTTGCAGGAATTTTCTTGGTTTTGTCTTGTTAAAGAAACATTGTTTTGCCATTTTTAAGTTCTCATGTGTTTCATGGAAAGTCTCTCGACATATGCGAGTATTTTGTGTCCACTAATGGACTGTTGTATTCGCTTCCTAAGCCAACAAACATTAGGTCAGGGTAAAGCACCTATTACATGTAGGCTGAAAACTAGCTGGTTTTTAGCCAATTGAATGAATATACTGTCAACAGTAGACTTACGTGATGTTGAGAGAATTGACTGATGAAGTTAACCTTCACATTTAAACATTACTGTTTGATGAAAAGCTTTACCTGAGAAGTTCGGTTCTCATCATAAGCTGAACGTCGTATTAAGACATTTTGTCATGCATCCATCAACGCAATATCTAGTCACTTAAACCATCTTGATAGCTGCTAGAAGTTTGATATTGTTCCAATGACATATAAGAAAAGCTTTTCTTATACATTATTGTGTTGTTCCAAGTCACGTCCTCATCCTGTTGTGCATTCATAAGGTGTCTGTCATCTTGCATTGCTTTCAATTCCCGCAAAGTTACTATAGTTGTTATGTGTTGATGTCACGGTATTTTAAATAGCTCTATGCTATGAATACACTTGTTTTGAAATTATTCCCTTAAAAGTATTCTTTGTTATCAATTCTCATGGGTACAGTTTCAGTGTGACCTAGGTGATGATGGCCATGTTGAAAATAATTTCGGGAACTGTTTTGCACAAGTAGAGAGACCCTTTAGTAATTTTATAACAGCTACTTTAGCACACGGAATGAATACATGAAAGAAGAAAAAAGGACATGAAAACTTTAGAATTTTAACAAACTTTAGGATTTTATTAACTGAAATGTGCATCCTTTTCATTCATGTTAGCTACTAGGATTCTTGTAAGAGGGCAAGTTCTTCTTATGCTTGTTTATATAACTAACAGTGTAAAGACTAGACATAGTGGTTGCATGAAGACATGTGGAAGATATTTCTGTCGGAATAGAATTAAAGCAAATTTATAATATTGAGTTGTTCTTTCATTAAAATTTGCAGCTATCTTTGTTTGTACGTGGCACATTACCGTATTTTTATATCTGTATCGTTTTCATGAAACAAGACAATTTAACGGACATCATATGAACATGATAATTGACAGAGAAATGACGTTGTGTGTAGTACCGTCCATTCCTTCACCTCCCATGTGAATAGGGTATAACTATGTTGCCCTTTAGCTTGCGATATTCTGAGCTACAGTTAACTCTTATGTTGACAGTAAAGTTTGAACTGATTTTAGCTCGCACCAGAGCAATGTTAGGTCAATGTAAAAACTGCAATCTTCGCTTCCAAAATCCGACTTATGCTGAAGCAATACTTGTTATAGCTTGGATCTGCCCATGACTTAGCAGCAACAGTTTGCTGAACTGATGTTGCCATCGACTTTCTCGCTGACCCTTGACAGTGGTCTCTCGCTTCTGCTTCTTGGAGCTGGGCTGACAATGTTTGAAACCAGATTTCAATTTCAAATCTCAGTAATACTCTCGTCAAGAAAATGAAGCTCAATCGACAATGTTGACTGGTTTAAAACGCAAAAGTTTATCAGATTGTCAGACCCACTAGTGTTTGATATATAACCAATTTAGCAAAGATGATTAGATTTCATGGACAAAAAAAAATCATTCATTTTCTAGTATGACTCGTTGGTAGTATTCTTTTTAAGTCTGCAAAATATTATCACCACTGTAACAACCCAACAGTGTCCTTGTTGTGTTTCATGTTTATACTAACACAACGTCACAAAAGGAAATTTGAGGGTTTAATAATTTGACTAGTGTTCCAGCATTACGAGCTTTTATCTGGATCTGCCTCTGCCAATAATATTTAATTATCAATGAAGAGCGGCCTAAAATCAAGCAATTTACACACCAATTTTCAGTTTGGTAATCAGCTTAAAGAGTTATCGCTGCCAGGCTCACTGCTCCAAACGTTACAAATTATAGCTGGCAGTCATCCACATCCTGGGCCTGCCATCTGCAAGTGTCCACTGATCTTTGGCAGCCAGGCAGTGCAATACAGTCGATGTCAAGAATTGTTATTTTCAATGTCGCATTGCCAATGGAGAGCCATTGTGTGGAGCCAGGCTGTCAGAGTCCATAGTAGTCAGCCTATGCCTATGAGTAACAGCGACCAGCCTGAAGCCTAGAAGATCCTGCCGCGGAATCTAAATGACCTGCCTTCGAAGATCAAAGTATTGACTAACAATATGGGCAGATGTTCAATACGTGTTGCTGCTTCACAAGATAAGGTGATGCCAAGTGTATGACTATGGAAAAAAGGCGACTATCAATCTTTTCTCAAAGAATGCGGTAGAGGCTTGTCATTTATTGGGCATAACAGTCTCAGGCTACTAGTCCAAATAACAGCTTCCTAAAAACAGCACGCAATTCGCCTGAAATCTGGACGGTCAACAGTGACCGCATCAACGTTGATGTATCACACCAATCTAGCTTCCAAGCTGTCTACATGTCATTGTTCTTATTGTAGCTGCTGATGAATTTATTTGAACCATCAGTTTTTAAAGCAAGGAGGCCGGCGACAGCTGCCGGATCAGTCCATTAGAGATCAGTATTTAACATCGTGGGATAAGCATTACAGTTAAATAAATGTTGAGTTTACGATATTTCGAATTAGTACCAAGATATTCGGCATATGTTCGCCTTTCATTAAGATAAGCCGCAATCCAACGAGTAATTGGTTTAGGAATTTCAGAATCATATAAATCTTGTAGTAGTATAGCATGATCAGCTGTATCAAAAGCACTAGTGAGATCCAATGCAACTGCAACAGTCAGAGAGCAAGGTTTTGGTTAATTAAAACCATCAATAATGAGTGGATTTGATTTCATGAAATGATCAAGGTTATTGACTAATGACATGTAGACATGACGGTAGATTCCTGCCCGGAAATCTATCATCATGTCCACATGCCGTAGATCAATAACCTCGATCATTTCAGGAAATGTCTTATCGTTGGCAATTTCAACAATGATGTGGCGACTTACAAGTAAGCTGAGGTGTGAAATTAGCAATACTCAGCCAGGTTTTACGAAAGGAGAGGGTACTTGCGACCATATCTTCAATTTAAATCGTCATGAAGAAGTGTAGTGACTATGACCAGGATATGTTTATGTGCATTGTGGATTTTACCAAAGCATTTAATAATGTGAAACATAAGACCTTGTGAAAAGTGATGACAGATATGAGTTTTGCAGCAAAACCATTGCATCTCCTAGTGCAACTGTATGCAGGGCGAGGCATAGTGGCGGAATAAAGCGGGACCCAACTGAACTGAATCCAGGGGCCTCCAATACGTAGGAGCCCCCAAATAATTGTATGAAAAACATTTGTATTTGAAAGTTTTATTCTATAAACAGCCAAAATAATACTAAAAGAATGGGAAGGGCAGCGGGCATGACAGACTGTGATCCGTGCAGTGTGTGAGGGATAATTAAACGCATTATTTACAATTTCCAACCTATTATGAAATATTCCTTGCTAAGCAATTCCGTATGATCTCAAGGTTTCCCTACACTGGATCGGAAATGACCAAAGTTATTTTTCATTTCTTCGAACAAATTGTCATAAACATTTAAGATTGCAAGAGACAGTCAAACAACAATGCAGGAGTATGATTGGTTAGTGGTTTTCTTCTTATACTCCTGGGAAGTGCAGTGTTGCTCATTATGTGCCGTACATGATGTCTGCTTCTGCAAAGGATTTAAGACTGGCTTGTTACAGCAACACATTACTGGCAGATACATCAAAAACACCTAAAAGGTCCAGCTGTTAACAAACCCTTGTTGGGCACGAGATGGTTAGCCTGCCATGTTGCTGCAAGGGCTGTCAATGAATGGTATCATGAAAATATTTCAGAACTGGAAGAATTGGTAACTAAAGAAAATCATGGGCAAGATGCCAGACATGAAGCAGGAACATGTGAAAGATTTCAAACAACAAGTTTTTCCATTCTTAAGAGTGGAATGCCTTTAAAATGTCTAAATTGACAGTTTAAATTACAAATTTATTAAATCAAATACCTTCATGATTTGCAAGACTGCTTTCTTATCAGTGGACAAGAACAAAGTGGAGGACAATAGCTATCTTAAAGTACAAGCATAGAACTTAATGCTGTAAATTAGGAATCATTTTAGCTGTACCCACAAGCTTCCAAATGCCTACATAGCACCACATATCTATCTATCCATGATGGCATCAATATGAAGCAAAGAGATCATATTCAAGTTATAGTATCAGTGGAAAGCTGCCATATTTAGGAGAAGTTCACTAGGGAAAGACACATTTCAAAACATGTAAACTGACTTAACTCAGCTCCACATTTATAGAAAAAGAGTTCATTGGCTAATAATTTGCTTCTACATCTTTTTATAAGCGTAAGGCCAATAAGCATGTTGAGGCTGAAAGTTCACAAGAGTGTAAGCATAGCCTAAGCATGTTCTACCAATGCTTTGCTAGAGTCTGTGTTAACACAGCAATAAGGCAACGAAATCTACAGGCAATGTGTCAAGGTCTACGATTACACACACAAAATTGTCACTAGGCTTTAAATATGGATCATCAAATAAAAGAATAACCTTTTCCACCTGATCTAACTAAGCATATCTTTAGTAAAACGTGAGGCTATGATCTAGAAACGTCTAAGCGAACTGAGGCAAAGCAAAATTTTCTTATTCTTAGGCCTTTATAAAGGTTATTTAATTGTTCTGGTGACATCTTTGAAACAAAACATTTCATTAAACTTCAAAGTAAATGATTAATCTGCGATCGCTGCCGCAGAAAGTGTTTTCGTCTCCTGGATACTATTAACATTAACATAGTCAATATATAGAAAAAATGTGAAAAGGTTAACACGAACCACATCAAAGAAATGTCCTTGCAAATATGGCTGTGCTGACAAATTTTTTTAAGCTATGAAATACAGAGTTCTTAGCACAATCGGTCACTTCGAAATCCTTTCTTCGAAATCATCAAGGTCAATGCTCATAAGCAAGTCATTTTCTATGGGAAGAAGAGCTAATAATGCCAACCTCTCTTGTTTCATTGTCTTTCTCAGGTAACTGAGTATCAAGTTCTACTTAGAAAATGACCTTTCTCTTTCACCGTTAATCACAAACAGGCAAAGATTTAGACATGATATTTTAATCAGTTCAAATCATTGTATCTTATTTGCTGATACGTCAATTTCAAAGGATTTTGAAACTTTGAACGCATCAGCGCATACAAGTCCATTAATTAATGACGCAACATGAGCAAGTTGAGGCTCGATCTCTGCTTCAAGGTTCTCTGAATAACGATGGACGAGATTTGCTACGGCTTCATCTTTGTTAACTAGATGATGTTTGCAAGGAAGACAAACTTTTCACTTGCTGTACATAGGTGGTCAATTGCAGATACATAATTGTTAGTTCTAAAAGAATCTGCCGGTAATACATTAAAATCCTCTGATGTATCCAAATTGTCCAATACATCATAAAAGCGCTTCCTTCATCCATGCCTCTGTGTTGCACACTGATATGTAGTTTTGCCTGTTTCTTCCACAGCAAGAGTTTCAAACTGTTGAGCCTGTCACACAAACTATGAATGAAATTCAGTAGACCTGTCGCAATTTTGAGCTTGGTGTCACAACTTGTCTTGCAGTAAAAACGTGTGTCTCACCGACCCTATCCACATGTTTAGGCTTAGGTTTGTAAGGCCATAGAAATAAATCCTCCACATATTAACAAAACATTGTCTTTACAGTCGAATCTACCATAAATAATCATGTGGCTATTGATGAAAGACTCAATGAATCAATGAGAAGGAACATGGATTTAAAGCCTTTTGAAATATTCAGCGTTAGCTGATTTAGCTAATTGATAAGGGTGCTATTCATCAAAATTTGATGATTTCAGGATGCAGATATTTCACTTCAACTTTATACATATTTATTAAAAAAATTGGTATGGAAGCATGAGCCCCGGGCCATGGTACGTCCCCATAAAATGCCATTGGTAGAAAGGAATGGGTTGATGACACTAGACAATAGAGAGGCAGTGTTACGAATGCCAGAAAGACTGCAGTTTCGAGAAACACCCATGGCCCCGCTGAGGGCCAATGGAAAGCTGACCGGAACTGTCCTGTCCTTGAACCTTAAGATGCATTCCTGCTTATTTATGGACCTCTGATCAAGAACTTCGTTTCAGTTTCACAGTACTCAATGTCTCATAAAATCATGCTAGATTTGGACATTGTTTTATCTTGATGAGTCTCAACAACAATGGAAAGTTTGATCCAGTCTTTTTCGAGGTCACTTGTTGTGTTTTTACCTTACTTCATAAGTCGTTGATGGTCAAGAGTAACAGGAATACAGAGGAGAGCATAATTTGACCTCCTTAAAGGTCAAAAGTGAAAATGACTGAGACGGTTTTGCTTGGCTGGTGCTACTGTGAGACAAAACAGTTAAGGATACGGGTGGCTTAAACCATTTGGAACCAAGGATGTTTCTTACCTGGGCATGGTTTTGCACTATTGTCTGGTACGTGCTGATACTGCTTGTCACTGCTGTAGTTTATTGGTATGGATTTGGTAGGTTCCGCAAAGTTAAAAGGCTTGGCATTCCCGGTCCAACGCCGCTTCCCTTTGTTGGCCATCTTATTGATCTGGTAAGAGCAAAATTCCAAGTACACATATTCGTAGATAAATACGTGAAAAAGTACGGGGACTTGTTTGCCATCTACTTGTATGGGGGAATTAATGTTTGTGTGGCTGATCCAGAAATGCTGAAACAGATTTTGGTGAAAGATTTTGCTAAGTTTCATGACAGACAGGTGAGCCTCATAAACATTTTGCATAAGTGACATTTTTAGCTTCGACAGATTTGTTTTGCCATCCATGTTTTCTTTTTCTTATTCTAATTGCTTTACAACATCGAATGCTTCAAGCCAGCTGTACTATTTTGATTGGTTACAATGGGCTAGTATTGCATACAATTCTTTTATGTCTCGTGTGTAACTGACAGAATCAGACTCAATATTCTTATAAAATGTTTATAGATAATATAATCTACCAACCTTCCTTATACTGAATTCAGTTCCATCCTTGTATTCAGCTGAGTATGGTCTGGCTGGAATATTATGCAAGCTCCTTTGTCAGTTGCAGGTTGTACAGAGAACATATCTTCAGGAAAAGAAGGTATAAGTAGTGCATTTATTAGAGTAGAGTGCTTGGGGTTTCTATTTTTATCAGGTATAAGGAATGTGATTCTTGTCTAATACTTGGTTCATTGTTTTCTTATTGGTCAATTTTCGATCTTACCTTACACTACAAAGTTTGCTATGTTTTATGGTACTGTAATTTGATGAATCTATGTGATCAGTGATAGACAAAAAACGTTATAGATGTCACTTTTAATTAAGACAGTTTTTAAATGTTGCACAAGAGGGAAAAAGCAATCAGCAAACTTTGTTTTCTTTTGCAGAAACATGAAGTTTATGTTGTCATTGATCATCTTTCAATCAGATCATTTGACAGTGTAGTCTAACATCAAATATACAGTCAACTCTCATCTTCCCCTCTATTACCAACACACAAAAAAATCCTCAACTAAAGATATAAAGAAATGACTAAATATAACTGCTGCTATAATGGACTCTCACTATTATGGGCACTAACTTGTGGTTCCATTTGAACATCTTGATTATTTAACTCCTGACAGAACAGATGCATGCTGTATATAATGAGCTTGCTATTTGTTACTGCATAGATAATGAAACAGAACTGCTAGATTGTCTAGCGACAAATGGGCAAGTGGAAGTGGACATTGTAGATGATTATCATGATGATTATTATTATGATGATGGTCATGGTGATTTTGATGATTATGATGATGATTTATATGAAGTCCCCCCGACCACTAGCTCGAAGGGCTATCATTATGTTGTGGGGTCGGTGAGAGTCATAGAAATGTTCTTCATTCAGCATGGTCTTGTTACAATAGCAAATATTTTTTTCAAAATAAAACTACAAACTACAAAATAATACAAAACTTATAAACTACACAACTACAAATTTGTTAATAGAATTGCATGATTTCTGTTGATTAAAGAGAAAATTTTTCAACCAATAACTCTTATCCCACTATTACGGACTCGCGTTATTGCAGATGCAATATTTTGGTCCCAATGGTGTCCGTAATAATGAGAGTTGACTGTACAGATGTTGTGAAGGGGACCAGCAGAGCTTAGGGTGTTCAGAATTTTAGCCTCATACTTTTTGTCAGAGGTTTTGTTGATTGTGTGTAAGGTGATGATTATATTTAATGTGAATAATAAGTCTTGTTTTTGAATCTTATTACTGTGATCTACTAGATGGACGGTCATAGCTGCAAATTTTTTCCTTGGCCTTCACAGAAACTTTTTGCCCACACAGAACACTTGTTAATGACCATGCAAAGTCCTAGTTTGTTTGCTATATCTAGGGAACTCCTTGCTAGGTTTTGCATTAAAATTTTGAACAGCATGAGAAGTGAAGAATCATTGAATGCTTTTTATGACAGTTTGTTTCTCAAGTTGAAGCAAAATCCTGAAATTCCTTGACCAAATCTTCCTAAGAAACATTGAGTGCCAATAAGGTATGAGCCTGGGATAGCAGTACCAAAAGTATCCTGCAACTGAGCAAGAGCATTACTTGATGGTATACGTAGAAGCGATGGATCTTGTCATTCCTTTGGTAGAGGAGCTCTTCAATCAATCTGCCTTCAAAGTTTATGAATCCCTTGGAGCATGAAGAAGAAATTGCACCGTTAAAAGCCAGGTGTAAGGAAGACTTCCATTTGGGGTTGTTGAATATAGAGCTGAGCACCTTTCAAATAATCTTGAGAGGAAAAGATTTCACTTGCATCTATGGCCCGAGGGTAGTTCAAGCCAGCAAAAGGGATCTGATTCACCAAGTTGTGATAATTTCTATTCTAATGCATGTGAATCCTGCAACAAGAGCAACCTTCAAAAGATTCTTATCAACAGCAGGAAGAATCAAGACCTGGCTCCGTTGAGTAATGGCACAAGAAAAAATTCAACAGTCTGTTTTTCGATATATGTACAAAGAGAGGCTGGATTGCCTAGAACTCCATGAAATAGCAAACCAGTTTATCATGATGGATGAAAACGACTGTAACAGTTTTGGGGTGTTAACTTTCAAAGACACTTTGCACAAACTTCTGTACTGCTTTGCTTATTGTCTACATTATTAAGATCTATAGTTAAAGCAGCTAAGAGCAATGTATTGAAATTTCTTGTACATAAAATACATTATTTGTCTTCTGCAAACAAATTATTTCTGCGGTTTTAGAGATAAATTTTTACCCTGCTTTTCCTCAATATTGATCTAAAGGAGCTGCAGCTGCATTCCTAGGCAGCCCTGCATTCTACTTTTAGATTTGCTGAGCTGGCCCCGTTTCTTGTATTATTTTTCTGTCTATAGAAAGTGTCTAAGATAAAAGTGAGATAAAATACACTCTGTTATTATTAAGAAATATGGGCAATGATGTTTTTTATTTGCCTCACTTGTCCTTGGGGTGTGGATATTTTATAGCTCTGGTGAATTTTTGTTTTCTTGTTCACAGAACATGCTCTGTTTTAATCTGTGAACCAGACTTTGTCTCCTTTCATCATCAGGGACAACTTATATCATCAGGAACAACTCACATCATCAAGGAAAGCTTTGCATTATTGATAGAGGCAGATCATGTAGCTTCTGGTCTTCTGATTTAGTGTCTATTAGAATTACCCTTGACAGTATCAGCTATTACCCCATGGTACATATACCATCTTAATAGTCTCATTAACCAAGTTCAGAACCTCAGGAATTCTAAGTCATGCACGAGTAGAACCTTAAAAAATGTTGTTCACACAGCAATACTAAAACATAGACAGTTTATCCTGAATTTATTTGGCATTCGTAGGATCTGTGAACTGTTTAGGTTTTTAGCATAAATAAATAGATTGATGTGAGTGCAAGGACATAAAACTGCAACAAGTGAAGCTGCTAGAGGTGGATCATGTTCCAGCTAAAAATTCTAGAAAATTGCTAAAGTGGCATAGGATTTTTGCATATATTTGATACTGGATAATTGTAATTGTTTGCACAGTTGTAGTTGAGTGAACTTGAGAAATCTATTCTGTCTAACTAATTTTTGATGTTGCATATCTACCAAGAAATTTTTGTTATTGTTTAACATTCCACTTCACTCCTTGCTTCGTATTACTGTATTGTGTGTAGGCCCTACTTTCTGATTACCATGAAAGTACTTAAGTATGATCAAGATTCAAAATTAATTATATCTCTTTAGTTGCAAGGCTTTGTCAGTATAGATTCATTTGATATATTTATATCTTAAATAACTGTGTGTACACCTTTATATAATTGTAACACTATTGAAGTAAGAATCTCTTGTTTACTTCATGGCAAGATATGTGTTTCATTACTAATTTATACTCTATCCATTTTGTCAGTTTTTTGCTGATGTCCCAGAACCAGTATGCAGTTTTCTTACACTTGTGCAAGGAGAGAGATGGAAATTTATTCGTAGTACACTAACACCATCATTTACTTCAGGAAAATTAAAGCCAATGTGTACTATGATCAATAAACTGGTTGATATTCTATTAAACAAATGCAGAGAGTCAGGGAGACAAGGAAAACCAGTTGACTTCGTTTAGTTAGTACATTTTCTATCTGAGTTATTATTATGTAAACCAATATAAATGATAAAACTATCACATTTCCACTGATAAATAATCCTGTCTTTGTGTTTGTCTCTGTGTAAATACATTTAGTAGTGGTTGTTTTTTCATTTTTGAAGACTTTCTTGCAATAAATTCTGTTAATAAAAGACGGCAAACAATCTGTAATCCAACTATCATGGTTAGTCAGTCAGTCAGTCTGCAAATTTCTCTGCTTATAAGTATAGTTTTCTGGTATATTTACTAGTATTTATGGATTCCTTTGTCTCTCTTAGCCCACCCACATATCTTCCTTCAGATCATTTCATGATGACATTTAGACAGACTGTTTCTTCCTGCTGCTCTTTTTGTTTCCCAGATACTGTCCTTTGGTGCTTGCTGATTTTTGCTTGTGCTTTATAATTTTTAAAAGTGCTCGTAGAAAAGTCTTGATGTTATTTTTCAAAAAATGACGATAGTTTGACCAAACTGAAGCCCTTTTATTGTAGCATATCAAGTGAATAACTAAACTAACAATCCTGTTTGCCATTTTAAGATTGCGACATTCTGATGCACCATTCCCTACCACCCATCCTTGCTTCTAGTACATTCCTAAGCAGAAGTGCTCCATGTCTAGTTCGCTCAAAACTACAAAAATTTAGAAAGAAGATTCGTGCTGTTTTGTAAACATCTAATTCCACTCTTTACTAACGTGCTGCAGATTTCACCAAGCATTGACCATGGATGCTATCTTGTCAGCAGCGTTTGGAGTAGAGTCAAAAAGTCAGACTGACCCAAATGATCCACTCGTAACCAAGGCAAAACGATCTATGATCCAGCCGAGTTGGTTGGCCATTCTCTCGCTAATTCCGGGAAGTTCAAAATTTCTTAAATATTTACCACTTGGATTTGATTACCACCTGAAACCCTTAATCAAGGTAGCAGATGAAGTTATCAGACAAAGGCGTATAAGTGGGTACAATAGGGAGAAAAAGGTATGTTGCTTAATGCATACAAACTATAACGCATTATAATATTAGGGAATTAGCAATGTGATAAATAAAGCCGAAATGTTTTTCATGGTAAGTTACTTGGGAGAATTATACAAGAGTAGTCACCATTGTGAAGCTTAAGTGAGATCTTGGTAATGTAACACTTCCTGGTGGCCGTAGAGTGGGTGCTCAGAATCACTGAACTGTTTTGTCACACCCTATTTTGGCAAATGTTTCCAATTGGATGAATAACAGCAATAGCAGCTTATCTTTGTCCAAGACTGGACAAAGGCCTTTTCATTTCACGCCTTCTCTCCTGATGTTGTTCATTTGGACATAAATAGGCCATAATCAGCCGCGCTGGCCCAAAGAGTATTTACAGAGTTTGCAATCGTATCAAACTGATCATGTGGCCCTTGCCGATTTGACCGATTATTCTAGCGTTCACCAAGCACCACAGCAGTCTATCTGGCTGAGTAGCTTATACTCTCTCCCAGATTGTCAGATCCACTTCCCAATTGCCAGCAGCTTCATGTTAACGCCGATAAGGGGGGTGTAACTGGCGCTAGGCCTTGCCAAAAGACCACTTGGAACAATACAAGGCAGAGTTGTTCACTCACCCGTCGTAGCATTTAAGTCTAGCGCATACCCAACTGTATCTTCTGTGGTAAAGTTCCAGCTTGGTCTTTCCTTGGAATACTTCGAAGCTGAGTAGTGCACTTAAATTTATATCCGGACATTTAACTCAAAACGTTTTCGCCAATGGTGTGATCCTGGACTTTTATCGACCTGTTATTTTAATGTGTTATGGTGAAGATTTTTTACCAATACAACTGTGACCGAAACTTCTGAATATTGTTGTTCAAAAAGGACACTATACTTTCTGTGTCTCAGCCCAACTTTGCCTCGTACCGCATCTTGTTAGCTCTTTTTTAAGTGCTGCATTGTGGACTTTGTCATAGATTTGTTTAACAAATAGAAAACTAGTGTGGTAATGTAAAAGACCTAACTGCAAAAGACATCTAGGTCAGGACACTTGACCTAAAGCTAAGACTTTTAAAATTATCGTTGTTAAAGCCTAAACCTCAGTGTAAACATGTGTGAGGACAGCGAAACTACAAACCTTGTATTCTATCATTATGTAGTATATACATGGTGTTTAACAAAAACTGCTGTCGGTTGCAACGTTATTTGTCTTAGGACCTACTTCAATTGATGCTTGATGCACAAGACCACCCTGATAAAGATGGACCCTACTTAACTGATCATGAAGTTATTGCTCAGTCACTTGCATTCTTATTGGCTGGATTTGAAACCACAAGTACTGCATTGGTTCTTGCTTGTTACTGCTTAGCAACTAACCAAGACGTACAGGAGAAGCTATATCAAGAATTAAAGAAGCTGGACCTAAGTGAATGTCTTGATTACGATCGTGTTTTGAAACTGGAGTATCTGGACAAGGTCACTTTGGAGACACTTCGGCTGTATCCGCCAGGTATTTGAATCAGATCTGATACTATGGCTTGAAATCGTACTCCCACTAGGGTCGCAGCATCTGCTATTTAATCAGAGAAGAAACATTTTTTTCTTTTAATATGGTTTCACATAAATACTTTAAACATTTTCAAATTAATTCGATCAAATTTTTAAACTATCTGTTGGAGGCAACAGAGGCCTTAGATAGCCCAATTAAGTCAAGTATGTAACATACAAAGAGGATGATGAATTAATTTGTTGGTACTTTGTTGTGATGTTTCTTCTTAGTGAAAAGTCGCCTCTCATCGAAATTACAACACGAGGATGCAAAACTACGTTGTTTCGTTCAAAACACCGTGTCGGATCATTGTTCCTTGCTACGCAAGACGTAGTCTAGCCAATGTTAATCAATGTTTACAATGAATTATAGGAAATATATCGATTCTGGTATTGTTTTAAACTTATCCAAATATATTTAAGCACTTGACATCTTTTAGATTATAGATAGTGTGCGGCTTCGATGGAGATATCTATTTTTGAGGCCGAAATGTATTCTTCACATGGGATTGATGTTAAGAGGGGCCCTCGTGTTATACATTTCCGAAAGAAATAGTATATGTCGAGAGAAAGAAGAGAATTACAACAATAGCTACACTAAGTGGGAGCCGACATGAATCGAACTCGAAATCCTGAGACTCAAAAACTATCACTCAAACTGATGTATCATCCCAACACAAAAGTTGGTGAAGGACATTTTAAGTCCTTGATTGAGCTTTCATCAGTGTCAGATATATGTATTATCTAACACATCGGTTTGAGATTCGGCTTTTAAGTCTGAGGGTTACCTATTTAATCTAACACTGATGGTGGCCTGCTTGCTCTTGTTACGTTTCTTGTTTGTAAAAGTGTGGATGAAGACACTTCGCTGAAACTGACTGTTCTTTATTTGAATTTTTGTCTTCCATTTTTTTGCCGTAGGTGTTGTGCTGTTACGATACTGTAACGAGGATTGTATTGTCAAAGGTTTTCAGTTCAAGCGCGGTTATGTTGCTGTAGCTCCCGTGTTTTCTATTCATCGAGATGAACGTTATTGGCCGGAGGCAGAAAAATTTGATCCTGAGAGATTTAGGTAGGCAGCACAAGTTAGAATAATTTATGGTATTGGAGTTTGAATGTATTCCAGCATCTACCTACCTATCTACCTATCTACCTACCTACCTACCTACCTACCTACCTATCTATCTATCTATCTATCTATCTATCTATCCATCCATCCATCCATCCATCCATCCATCCATCCATCCATCCATC
>JANTCA010039439.1:0-19907 GCA_024741275.1 Chironex yamaguchii
GCTTATTCGGGCAATGCGCCGCAGACAACGATGATAGAAAACATCGAGCTTGTGCTGGTCCATGATCTTGACTGGCCTATTGGATGTCAATTCATTTGTCTGAGATTCTAATTCAGCTCCAGGGTCAGTTTCAGGATGATGTTAGAATACTTGAAAATGAAAACATTAGGGTACTCACTTAAAACTTAAAATTGAATATCTGATTTCTATTTGCCAGTGCCATTGAAGAGTTGCTGGAAGATCAATAACCTTGCAATTGTGCACTAAATATAAATGATGTAACTTGGATAGGTGTGGACCTGTGCTTGGGGAAAACCCTGGACCAAATGGAAGTGGATAAACTATAAACATGGTCATCTCTATTTTGAAAATTACTTTTTAAGGCGTGCGGCAATATTACCATGTTAGTCCACATTAATTTGGTTTTTGTTGGCTTGAAAGCAATTGATTTTTCTTAAAAAACTTAAAGTTAAATATTAAAATATCTGGCATTAAGGCAATTTTATAAACAAGTCTGTTTAAGAATTACTAGAATAAACAGCCGGATAATTGGGATAAGGATAACCATAAAGATCATGTGATTGTCAGCTTTTTCTAGACATGTTGTATTTTTAGATCAGACAGCAATGATTTCAAACTTAATTCATTTTGTTTGGTGTGATAACTGCAATTGAAATTTGCTGTAAGTGATTGACAGGAACCAGGGGCAGCTGGGGCCAAATTTGAATAGGTATTCATATTTTAGGGAAAGAATTACTCTCTCAGGGAAAGTGCAAGGAATGCCTTGCCTATAAATTTTGGTTTATGGATCACTGTAAAGCATCACAAGGAGCTCTTTTTAACTGATCACAAAGAAGATATTTCTATTTTGCAGTTATTACATTGTCACCAAAAAATGGGAATCTTGGACATAAGAAGTCAAAAATTCTCCTGTCATTCCAAGGCTAATTTGTAACTATTTTTATGCCGTTTTGGAGGCTTCAATTTAGAGATTTTTTCACTACTTGATTTGAAAAGAACGATTCATTTTGCACGAACAGGAAATGTTTTAACTGGCTTACGCATGCTAGAACATTTACTCTCGGTGTCAAACATGTGCGTAAAAATTATTTTCTAATGCGTAAAAGTTACAGACAATTGAGCTTTGATTTTTACGCACTTATTAATCTGTATTAATTTTTTAATGCACTTATTAATTTTGAATGCTTTTTATGCATTTCTGAATTAATTGTGTTAATTGTAAATGTAACAATAATTAATCACAACATTGCAATAATGCATGCATTCAGGATATGGATTAAAATTTAACACCAGGAAAAACAGGGTTTAGGAAATCAAAAGTTTTCAAGAAATGCAGGAAAAGTACCCAATGTGACTATAATTGAAATTCCATGCTGATCTTAAAGTGTGGAAAGATCTTTAACATCCTTGTGCTTGAAAGTTGAGGCACACGAGGGCTTGTAAAATGCTTCAAGTGTAAAGGGAAAGGGCCTTGGGTTAAAAGCCCCCAAGGTTGCAGTCGTTATCAAAGATTATATTGCAACTAAACTCACATAGACTTACCGCCTCCTGAAAGCCACTGAAATGGCAAGGTATTGAGCATTTGGATTGATTATGTTGGCTTCTAAAAGGGACCTCATTGTCTCAAAAAAACGTTCCTATCTGCATTTTGAAGCTCGCCACAACATGCTTATTTTCAAAGTTTTACGACGTGAATCAAGTAGAGTTCTATTTTTTATTCATAATTTTACAGAGTTGGATAATCATGGACCCCTTCATAGTCAGCAAGTAGTAGACACTAATGATTCTCACAACATTGCAAAAATTTGAGCATTGGGTTTAAGATATTAAACTGTTGGTGACTGAGTTGATTTCTTTGTTGGGATCGCAAAGAAAAGAATTTTGAACACCCCAACGACACGCGTTTCCCAAAACCCGATCCATCAAACAAAACGCTAGTCGAAAGCTATAACACGGAGAGCCTTGCCGTAGTGTTCATGATGATAACTGAATACGTTATGTTCAGACATTCATTGTCATGAGGCCAAATAGTCAATTGTAGCTGACGTCACAGAGGGCTCCGGAAACAAAGAGATAATATTGAGAATATACTCTGAATACCTCACATACTGCACCGCTGGCATAATCTCAAATTTTCAACAGCTACTCTTCAGTTCACTGAAAAAAATTCCTGAACGCATTATCATTCTCAAGAAAGGAAGTACCCTAGGCATGTCATTTCTCACATGGTGAAAGGTTCTTTAATGAAGATTCATCTCTATTGTGCAAGAGTTCCTTACAGGAAAGAATTTTTGAGCTAAAATTATTAGGACATCTTGGAAAAAATAGGTATCCAGTGAATACCTTGAATACCCCTCAGCGCCGCTCCTGTCAGGAACCAAATCAAATTTTGTATCATTGCTTTGACCGTTACTTTGAAACATGTTTACATTGGCACACAATTGGGCTATGTAACTTCTGCCAGTGTGTTTCTTTCAACACTTCCATGCCTGCACTTGAAGCAGTTAATCTTCTCCTCATTTGGTCTATGGCTCCCAGTGTTTTCCTTGATATGCAATTATTAAGTGACATAGTATATTATAGTAAAAGTTATATACATATAAAATATAAAAAAAGGAACTGATGAAGACTTATGTGGAAACGTTTTAAATGAAGAGTATTTTTGAGTATATATATATATATCTTTAAGCAGTGTCTGTTGAGATACTACATATATCTGACACTGATGAAGGCTTAAGCCGAAACGCAGAAAAAATTAATGAATTTCCCCTTACCCACCGCTGGCTTTCGTCTGATGATACCAAGGACTTTGGATTTGTATGTATGTATGTATGTATGTATGTATGTATGTATGTATGTATGTATTTATGCATGTGTATGTATGCATGCATGCAGGTATGCATGTATGTATTTATGCATGTATTTATGCATGTATTTATGTATGTATGTATGTATGTATGTATGTATGTATGTATGTATGTATGTATGTATGTATGTATGTATGTATATTTGACTTGTCGTTGGTTTAGCATAAGTATTAAGATTTAAGATTAGATAGCATAACATTAACATAAGATTTGTTTACTTAGTTCCGTGGAGTTTCTGTGTTGCGGTTTTTGGAATGATGTATGGTTCTGTTAGGCAAAAGTTGCACGTTCTGTCGATTGGAGGTTGTGATGACAGTACTCGCCATCATATGGAGTGGTTAATGTTTTTGGTCTTGAAGACATAACATGCATTCACACTTTAGCATTAAATGCATTTGCCTTGTTTTGAAAATGAAAGAAACAGGTGTTGCATAAAAGAATTAGTGCATTAGTTTTTTTTAAAATGATGTGTTCCAAGTTGGTGTTGCATTAACATATGGATAGTAAACTTACTTTTGTGCCAGGTGCCATATTGGTTATAATCAATCCTGTGTGTAATACATCTAGTCAAAATTTTCTGAGGGATTGAAAATGTCACTTAACAAGGTAACTAATATGTGATAAAAAAGTGTTTAAAGCCAGAATATATCGATTTAAGTCCACTTTATTAAAGCAAAGATATAGTCATGCCCACTCAGGATTAGGTTTGCAAATTTGCATAGGTGTTTGGAAAAAGAAGTTAAAATGCAAATTTAAAATAAATAATTACTGCCCTATTGTTTGCAATGAGGAACTGTCATGTAGTGATTTTGGCATTTAGATATAAAAAGTTACCAAGAAATCAAATTACTAAAACATAACTACAAATACTCACAGATGAAATGCGATTTGAGATTTGAAGTAGTGATAGTGATTTTATACAGTATGAACACATGAACGATGAGCGATTGTTGTAAAAGCTGGTATGGGAATGGACATGAATTTGAACAGCAATTTGGAACATATCGTTAAATTGTCAAAGATGCTTCCTTTTGGTACATTGAAAGTTGAACAGAGTTACAGTGAGGTGAATGGTATGCTTAGATGGAGCTTAGATGTTTCAATGGCAAGCGATTTTATGGCACTGGCGACGCACAGAGACCTTCTCAAATCCCTTGATTTGGATAAAGTGTTGGACCATTGGGTTAATCAAAAGGAACAACTAGCGCTCTTCCACCAAACTTGAAAATATTAAATATACTGTTGTGGTTGTGTAGTTCTTGTAGCATTTCCATCGTATCATAATTTGTTTACAATTGTAAACAGGGAGAAACAAGGCCAGTTGCAGTAGGTCTTCTGGCAGATTCTGATAAGGTACTTGTGATGCCCTTACAAATTAATTAACTAAAACAGGAAGACCGTAACACAATCAGGCCTTTGCAGAGCAAAAACCAGTGTATATAGGTATGAGACAAGTGTGTAAAAACGTATTTAAGTTCCACTTTATTGAAAATTATTGGTAGTAGCAGCTCCTCCTCACCTCCGTGTGTCCGCCACTATGTGTAATGTCCTCATGTGATCATTGACTGTGTCTTATTTTTATTTATTTTGTTGCAATTTACCTGAAGGATGTCGCAGACTTGCAGGAACCATCCTAACCTAACAACCTTAAAAACAAAAGCATACTATCACATCTTCAGTAAAACATCTGTATTGTGCCTACCTTGGCATTCAACTAGGAAGATCAGGACAAGCCAGGGGCTCCTCACCTGTGAACTGTATTTCTGGCTTCAGGTATTGGATTAAAGGGAAATGTCAGTCAATGGCATTTGGTGTACCTATGGTTTGGTGGGAACCAAGAAATCACCAGGGTAACTACTATTTTTGTATGGTGATGCTGCTGGTGAGAAATGCTAAATGCATGAAACAGCTATGCGACCTATGCATCCCTAGAATTTGCACTGTAGCATTTCAAGTAACTCTTCAAGTAGTGACCTTGAAGGTGCAAATGTGGATGCAGAGTTTCAACCCTAACAGATCCTAAGGAAAAGGCCTCAGTTGTCTGAACAAAGTAAGCTAGATGACATTGCTCAAGATCATGGGGTATCTGGACAATTGTTAGGCTGAAGGTTAGTAGAGAAAAATCGTTTGGGAAGCAGCACACAGTTTGCATGATAGGTATTGAGAGCAAGACTTTTTACTTTACTAAAGACAGATGACATGTTGTATTGCCATGATGTATCAGGTACTATGGGACACATGGGCAAGGAATACCATCCTCAGGAATGCAGGCTCTTTATTGTCTCCTCTACAAGTAGTTTGCCAGCTTTACTGAAGCATTAACACCTCATGAAAGAAGTGCTTGGAATAGTTTTAAGTCAGTTGTAACAGGGTTCTTGGAAAACACAAAGCCAATGACTACAAGGATCATGCTTCAGACATACAAGACAGCTGGTGTAAGGATGACCATAAAAAGGGATTTCTTCCATAGCCATCTTGGCTACTTTCCTGACAACTTAGGTAACTTCAGTAATTAACAAGGGAGAGGTGCCACCAAGATATATCCACGAATGAGCACCACTATCAAGGCAATTGGAGTGTGATGATGATGGCTGACTTCTGCTGGTTGCTTTGAAGAAGCTAGGAAACATCTGCGTACAAAGCAGCACACAAGAGAAAGTTGCAAAAGCGTGCTTTTCTGGAAGAATAGCTGGTCTCAATGTTCAAATACAATTGTTATTTTTGTAAGCAGATATATAACATGACTGTATTTGTGTAGCATACGTTAATCATGATTTTGTTTCTTAATAAAATAAAATGGCCTGTTAAACTCTTACCTATATAAATTTACAGAAATTTTCTTGACCTGACTCAGACTCATTTCTGCAACATAAACGTTATAGTGTCGGTCATTACAAAAGAATGAGAACCTCCCTGAAAAAATGAGTATGCTGCTTGGAATATATTTGTATACAAAATGTCAGTCTGCTTTGCACTTTAATTAACAAGAAAATTATTCCAGTGATGGCACAAAGTTTGGTACATTTGTTAA
This sequence comes from Chironex yamaguchii, assembly GCA_024741275.1. Classification (NCBI taxonomy): domain Eukaryota; kingdom Metazoa; phylum Cnidaria; class Cubozoa; order Chirodropida; family Chirodropidae; genus Chironex; species Chironex yamaguchii. The sequence goes on from JANTCA010039439.1 coordinate 5,920, forward strand.
GTAAAATGTCTTCGTTTGCTTTTGCAAAAGCTAAGTTCTGTTCAAGGCAAAGGTGGTAATGGCCTCTTGTCTTCAACATTTACAGTTTATTTTGTAAAGTGTTATCTCTAGATTTTCTTCTTATTTGGATTTGTGTATTTAGTAAAAATATATATTTGTATTATTTTCATTTTAGGTGGACTTTGGATTGGTAACAAAGTGGTCTGAATCATCGTTTTTATATCTCTATGAGATGTTTTATAAAGCCAACTCACTGCGTCATGATCAAAATTTTTTCAAACCTGTTAGTCAGTTAAAGACATCAGTTATAGTTTGGTACTTGTTAAATCCTGAACCACCATGTCATGTGGTACGGCATCTAACTGCTAGTCAAGTTAAATCTATATGGGGTATTACAGAAGAGGAATTAGAAGTTATGTATTTTAATGAATCTGGTAAGTGCTCTTGTCTCATTGTTACAATTTTGAAGCATAATATATATATATAAAGACATTACTATGAAAAGCATAGCACAATGATGATATCTAGTCAAACTGGAACAGTAGTTATCATTTTGTCACACTTAGTTGTGCATGTTTTTGAACTGTTTTAATTGTTTAAGGTAATTTTAAATATATGTATACTTGAAGAAGTGTCTCTTACTGGTAAGATAAGCAATTGAATTTGATTTGACTGATATTTGTAATTTAAATTATTAGTATGTTTATTTACATTGCTGTGTCACATATTGAGATTGTTGTTGTTTATTCTAAAATTGTTGAGTGTTGTGAGTGATACCTATGATAACTAGAGTGATTAGATTAGACATGAATTGCAATATTCAAAGGAAATAATTCAAACTGGACTATTTGGTTCTTTTAGAATTATAGGCGATTGACTCTGAGATCATGCTGAGCAACCAAAGCTTAGATACATACAGGTTAATATAAGAATGGTCATTTTACATTTTCATTTATACATATCTTGTTAAATCAAGGATGGTTAATTGTGGAAACTGTATTATGGTCTGGTGTGTATATTAGCAGCATATTAAACAAAAAATGTCTAAATTTATGTATATATGTTACTTGGACTAGAAGATACTTTGTTAATATGTTCATTGATTGGATCTTTGTCTCTTCTTAAACAAACACAGAGCAAAGGCCAGATATTTTCCCACTATGTCATTATGAATGGTCAAAACTATATCATGTCTTCCTGAGGAAGCACAAAGGTGTCAAACAAATGCAGAACTATGTTTTGAAGAGATGTTTACGAAATCGACAGGCATTAGAGGAACATTACAAATTATCGCTTCATACATCTAGAAGACAGAAGTGGTATCAATATTTAGAAGACAGGGATGGTGGAAACAGAGAAGCTCTTAGAAATTTAACAGAATACATGCCAAAAGTAACCTATGTCTATTTACTGCATCAGGTTTGTGAACTTTCTTCTTTGGCTTTTTAATTGGGCATGACTTATTTAATTGTGAATTACACAAGATTTTAGACTTGGCTCAGTAAAGGCTAAACCGTGTCATATTTTCCAAAGATGTGGAATTTTGCAGTTATCTGAAAACTTCCCTATGGCCTGTTTGCATTATTCAGTTATGGGCATTTGAGATAAGTGCTTGACATCCTGGCCAGGTGCTCAAGTATTGTTAGGATCTAGATCAAAATTAAGCTGACCTGTTTTAAATGGCATTGACAAGGTCAATGTTCAAGTGACTACCAGTTCCTCAAAGGATTGCTTTTTGTGATCTTGGTATACCCACAGTGTGTAACGCTGTAGGTCTTCCTTAATGTGGTTCATACATTACCTTTAAAGTCAACCACTACCCTTCTGTCGGTGAACTTTTGTACTGCACTTGTTGAAACACTGATAGGTGAGGCCTTACAGGATGATTGTATAATCAGAAATCAAAACGTGGTTTTAGATCTACACTTAGGTATTGTTGTATACATTCATACTTTGATTTTCCTGATCACTATTTGTGTCCACTAGTTGCAATTGAGTTCAAACAAAAGATAGAGGTCAGCTAGCCCTGTGTTCATTGTGTTTTTTTCTTGCATTGACTACCAATGTAAAAGAAAGAACTTGAGCTGCAACTTATAATTTGTTCTTTTGGATTCAAGTTTTTGACTGTACTGTGTATTGGTTCTTATTATATATTAGTTCATTTACATCACATTTTTTGGTTTAATGTGTTTTTAAGGTTATAGTTGATTTATTGCTCTTGTAACTAATTTGTTTCCTACTGTTGTTTATGGCAGATTACAGCCATGTATATTGAGGGACATTTAAAAGGTGGATTCCAAACTGTTCAGGCATATGCTGACTTTTGTGGCAAATTTAAAGTATGGATGGAAGAGAAAAGCTTAAAGATATGGCCCCCACGTCATGGAGATGTTTTAATACAGGATTACCGTGAAACATTGGACCACATAAACAAAGAGGTGAAAATTTTGAAAATATTCTAGGTTTGTAACAGAAGAGTATCATAATTTTAATTGTCTTCTTGCAAGTTTATAAAGTTTCATGAAAACCTAGTGTGGATGCTAGTTTGAGATTGTACTGGACTACTACTACTATTTATTAAAATGGCTCTTGTGTAGAAAATGCAAATTTTGTTTTTCTTGTTCCCAGTTTGCAAAAACTGCAGAAGAGAAAGAAGTTGCAACAGATGAATTCTTATGCAGTGCAAAATCTTATGTGGAACGACTTCATGAAGTTTGGCTATGGCAGAACGAACGTGGGACAGCATACAGAAAGGAGCATCGGTCTTCTCTAGTTGTCCGACGAAACCCAAGCTACAGGTATGGACAAGTTATATGTTAAACACTTTGTTGGTATTCCTTAGGTTTTTCTTATTGCCGTGTAGTATTTGCAGTAGTTAAATTTGCAATGTCAAATAGGATATATCAAACAGACGTGTTTGCATTTCCACTAACAGTGCTGTTTAACAGGCAATGTTATTGTCTTTCTTACTCAGATCAACGTTTTACTTCAGCTGAGGCCTCTCAGCTTTTTACTTCAGCCAAGACCTCTCAGCTTTTTACTTCAGCCGAGGCCTCTCAAATGTTTTGCCCACAACTCTTCTGTTATCATCAAATATGGTACAAATCCCAAACTGTTTCTGCAAACCGTGTTCATCAACATGCCATCCGTTTGCTTCTGTGCAGTTGTATTGATAGACTCTGGATTAATTGACCCATTCAGCTGAGCCTAGCTGCCAAGATTTCTAGCTCGCAATATGGCCATTGCCTTATGCAATGTTGATAAAGAAAATGTTAATGTGGTCGTGATATGTAATTTGTCAGAATCCTTGGTGGGTTGTTTTCTCCACTAGGAAAATTGTTTTGGTGTAGCCGATGTATTATCATCTCCTGTCCTTGCAGACGATAGTGTATCAAAATCCAAATTTTGTTCCCTTGTTGTGATACAACTGTGTTCTAGTTTTTGTTTCGAAAAGTATCCATAGCTTATGGGTCTTTTATTTTGCCACGATACATGAAACTTGACTTGGTTTTGAACCTGTAAAAGAAGAATATTGAAGTATTGCAAGTTTTAATAGGTAAAGATAAATTTAGGTGTTAGAGTCAACAATGTAATTTTCGTGTGTTACACAGAAGGGACAACCACAGATTTTACCCTTGTCATTGTTCTGGGTGATTGTGGTCTCCTCGAAATTTAAGTGATAAACGTTTTGCAGTTTTACTATTGCAATATTCTTCGTATCAGATATGAAAGTATCTTAGTCATGCATTACGATAGGAGTAGTTAATGTACTTCGTTCATTAGGTCGAGTGTGTGTAGAGAATCACAACCGCTTTACTTCTGAGTTACTAGCTTGGGGCATTGCAACAGTGGGTGTAAAATGTATTTTGCATCAAGGAAAAGTTGGTTGTTAGGATCCGTGTCAAAACTTGAAGCTTACCTTTCAAGAGTTCAGGGACATCTAATTGACAGTTGGCTGTTACCCTTTACAAACAAGTATTAGCTTAAAGCAAGTCAGACAACGCTAATGAGTACTCGTATTTTTGTCTTTCTGGTGGATTAAATTGATATTTAATTCTGGTAGCGTAAAAAAGTCTCCATCGAAAATTGATTTTTAATAGAAAATACGTAATATAGAGTATTTCCTGTCATATTGCTTTGAAGTGGCGCCATTTTATCAGTTAGGATGCCAGACACATAACTGTTCATTCGTAAGGTATGTCGTATTGATATCACATGACGTCAATGCCAAGTGAGGAATTTAAATAAGAGAAATATCCACTTATTTGGGCCAATTAATCCACCTATTTTTGTGCATTTGAATGCATTTGAAGAAAGCGTCCAGAAAGAGGAAACGGCCCAATAAACTTTCCTTGTTGCCTTTTTTACTTTGATTTCAATGCCCTGCCCTGAAGTAAACAATCCCAACATCTAATTGTCTTACCCTTAGATACAGCATATTCTGTGTAGTCTGTATGTTATTTGGTGCCCCAAATCCTCTTTAATTATAGACCATGCAACTATAGTATATGACTCATTTGCTAAATTACCATAAATTAGGTAATTTGGGACTAAACTTGGGGGGTCAAAATATGTCACATACAATATGTTCAGTAGCCATGTTTGATTCTGGTGGACTGGAATTGTCTCACCTTTAAGAAATCCCTCGTTTCATACCACTAATTGTATGCAATGACAGTTATTCTCATGTATTTACACGGTTTATATAAAGTTTGGTTTCCAGCTATTTATTTTAATTAACTGTTGAAACCATACGGACCACGACCACTGCGAGCAGAGGTATTCGTTGCGACAGTATTTGTTATGACTGATAGATGAGTTTCATCGAGTTGTCTTTGTGAAATGCGTTGTTGTCTGACATTTTCGATCTGGTTCCTATGTTAATTGGAAAGTATTTTGATTACTGGCACCGACAGAATAGTGTCTGTGCTATTGAAATGGACGTGATACCATGTTATGGTAAGTTGTGATACTGACATCCGTGTTTGGAATTTTGAGTTTACAAGTGGATTAGACGGCGGATTCGAGCCAGGCTGAGCTATTACAGAGGCTTAGGGACTCTTGATCACAATAGCATTTTCGAATTGCAAAGGACTGGGTACTAATTTTCAGAGAGGCCCGGTCTGAAACCAAGCGGCAGAGTTTTAGGTGTGTTAATCCTTAGAAAAATCTACATATAATCTAGGATTTTCTAGTTGGGGTGCAAGATGCTAAAAGACGGCGCTGGATTGTCAGTAAATTATTTAAAGCAATTTAGGTTCCTTAATTCAATATAGTATGGTTTGTTTGACACGATGAACATATTTATTGAACGTTAAAAGATTTATATAAGATAGTACATTAAAAACTGTGAGGCACATCTCAATACTCATTCAGATCACATTAGACACGTTTATGATTGCGGTTACACCTGTTTTAAGATGAATAGGAAATTGTATTCGAATTGCATGTACTTTTCTAGCCCATCCAACATTGACAGTATCTTTACATGATAAATTCACATCTTCCATAGATACTATTGTCAGGTTTCCATTGTCAATAGGTTACTTCTTCGTTTACCTGTCCTTAAAACACAGACGCTAGGGTATGCTTGTTGGCAACAAGAATGTGGGGAGAAGATTATGTGAAGAATATACCAACTATTCCTGTCTTTTTTGCATTTTATTGGAGGATAGGTAGCTAGATAGCGAATAACCTACCACTCGCACCTCTTTTCCCCGGATGGTAGGATCGAATTGGTTGTCATAAAATGAGAATTTGAAATTCACGTTTAGGCAAGTGGACTTTAAATCAAAAAGAACATTTTACAATTTTACGGTCGTTCCCTTTTCAACTCGCTCTTTCTTGTTATTGTATACCTTATTACACAAAATTACCGCTGGTACAAAATTAATGAGGGAGAAAATGAATGGTTAAAAAAAATGAACGCAGTTTTGCGAAAAAGATATAGTTTGATGCGTAAAATTAACGCTGTTTCTCGACTGTACAGGATGAAGTAAGCACAGTTTTTCGAAAAACCGTATCTTGAGGCATAAAGCGAGAAACGCTTTTTCTCGAAAAAATTGTTTCAAGCATGAAATTGACGCGCTTGACAAAAGGTGTTTGTTACAGACAGAACATTTAAGCAGAAGAAGCTTATGAGCGAGAAAAAATAACCGAGATGTAAGGCACTACAAAATTCAAAATATGAAGCATCAATATCAAAACTCAAGTAAATATATAAGCAAGAACAAAGTGTACATTGAAGGAAGTTATTGTGCAAACACGTTTTAATCTTAGGGGTTTAAACTCTTCATCATACCCTTCCTTGCATGGTCTACTGCCTGTCGAATGCTTACTATGCTCCAACCACTTGATCAATTTGATTCCATGCTCACTTAGCATAAGGTTGTTCATCTCCACGATCAGCTTTCCGTGAAAATTTTACGTGACAAAATTTATACCTGTAGGAATGTACATGCACATAAGTAACAAAGCAACAAATTAAAGCGTACTAAATTAACGAAGGTAGGAAATGGAGGCGTAAAAAATTAAGTCGGTTTCTTAAAACACGCGTTCATTTTCTACCCGCGTTAATTTTGTGTAAGAAGGTACATACAGCACTTTCACAAAGCCCCGTTTACATCAACGGGCAGTTGGCCTTTTGGTAATTTTCTCTTTTGTCGTGTCATTTCTAGTGGTGCCAAGTAGCTTTTGACGCAGGAACTATCCTTGTAATTTGGATCAGTTGGTTTCACTCAATTCATCTGATCACCACTTATTATGTTGTTAGTAGTATCGAATGCTCATGGTTATTTTTGGCGATTTTTAAAACATGTTAACTTTGTTTGCGATGTGTTGGCCTGTATTTCGAGTTGAGATGAACCCGATGGTATTTTAGGCCCACCGTTATTGCTGCAAATTTTAAAATGGTACAGTGCCATGTTAAAGACGTAAATGTGGCCTGACAGTTAAAAGCATTAAAACGCAAACAAAACGTCTTGCCCCCTGGTCATCATCCACCCTGGTCATCACCCACCCTGGTCATTACCCACCCTGGTCATCACCTACCCTGGTCATTACACACCCTGGTCATCACCCACCCTGGTCATCACGCCTCCGGGTCATCGCACACCCTGCTCATCACACACCCTGGTCATGACACACTCCGGTCATCACACACCCTGGGCATCACACACCCTGGGTATCACACACCCTGGGTATCACACAACCTAATCGTCATACACACTGGTCATCACATACCCGGGCCATCACATACCCGAGCCATCACATACCTGAGCCATCACATACCTGAGCCATCACATACCTGAGCCATCACATACCTGAGCCATCACATACCTGAGCCATCGCATACCCGGCCCATCACATACCCGGCCCATCACATACCCGGCCCATCACCTACCAGGACACATGCGAACTGTGACACAGGCAGATAGGAACAAAGACAAATACACCACCCCGTGTGCATAAACAGACACGAAATACAGCCAAACACTATATGTTGGTGTTATTGAGTTGTATTATACGTTATCATAATGTCACTACAATCTTGCAGGAAATACTTGGCTCGTGGCCGCCTAGAAGACTTCGTACAGTTGCGACTATATTTTGAACGAAAAGAGATACTAAGTCATTGGTTAAAGGATAATATGTGGCTTTTGTCGTTACTCGGGGAATCACCTGTCCAGAGCTTACAATCGACTGTCTGTGCGACGGATTTAGCTCTTTCACTTCGTCCTAATGACCCCATGGTCAATTTAGTACAAAGGTAAGGATTGTCATTTACGTTCTGTTTTAATTATTATCTTTCTTGGCATGCCCTAGCGTATTTCTATGCAACCCTTACTTCAAATTCCCGTTTGAAGTATGTACTGTCAGAACAAAGCACGACAGCGTGGCAGCTGGACAGCTGGACAGCTAAGTTCCGCGATAGATTCTAGCATGTTTCCGATGGTAATAGCTTGTACTTTAATTTAAAGAAGGTAGCACTCGTCTTGGTACTTCAGCTTGCCAACTGGTACACAGCGTTCGAGGAGTATTTATAAGTTGATTGGTGTATAAGATATGTCTTAACAGTATCAGCTACGATCTCCTGTCTGTTACCTGAGCTTCTTCAGTTTCTTATTTTTAAAGTGACTTTTTCTCCATGCCTTTTGATTTAATCTGTGTTTCGCTGTTGCTGCTGTTTTTAACAAAACCGTACGTTTGTATCACCCATACGCAACACGTGTTCGTAGTTCGTTGTCTGTCCAAAAAGAGGTCTGGAACGACTACCACGTCTTGACTCTTCGACAGTAATTTCGTGTGGAATTGATCTTAGTTTCGCAAGTAAAAATTTGTTTAAGGAATTCCACATTCTCTGGACTTCAGCGTTAACTTTGGTCCGAGCTGGCAACCCTCACGCATAAATTTTATGCGGTTTTGTTGCTAACCACTTGTGCCATAGTATTTGATTTGTATGACGTCGCTAAGAATATTTTTAGCTTGCTTTTATCCTTTATATGTGGTTATGAACGCATAATTTACCTTCTGGAGATCGACTCGAGTGTATGTGAAATTTTGACGTTTCTTTGTAGATTCTTGGAAACAGGTCTTCACTCAGATTTTAACAGAATTCGAGTTAAGCTTTCAGAAATGGCGAACGCACAGCTTCATCTGCTGTTTAAAAGGGCAAGAGGCTTGCAGGATGCTATCCAGCATGACCAAACAAGACGTGGTAATCAGCTCTATTTTAATGATGTTCACAGGGCTAGTCGATGCTTAGTTCAACCTTCTTATCCACCAAGTGCGTATTCTGGTAACCATCAGTATTATCATTGTTTAGGAATTTAATTGGGGCTTTCTAGTAATCTTTGATAATTATTTTTCAATCAAAGCTTAGTCCAATTTTCTTAAGAAGGAATGACACAAATTTTCAAACAGAAGTTATGGCGACGAATTTTAGTTTTGTGGAAGAAGGACTGTGCTGATGTAAAGGTTGTGAGATTAGCTGGGGAATATATGTTTTTGGGGTATTATGGGAAATATAAACACAATGGCTGTCGTGGACATGGGCAGGAACGCTATGCCATGCCAAGATTTTGAGTCGTGTACTAGGCCTGTCTTGTGTCAATACGTAAAATTCTTGCTTGCCTATAAACCCATTTTCTCGCGTCATATTATTTAATTGTTCAGCATACATACTGAATTGGACAAAAAGTGTATAGCTCACAAGTTTACCTGAAAGATTGTGTTTTTTGTGTTAAACTGCCAAAGTACGAAACAGACGCTACAGTTTGACTTCGAGAGAAACGTTTGCGTTGATTCCTTCTGCTACTCGTAAAAATTTACCCCAAATACAAACAAGTTGTAAGGTCGTATGCTTTTATTTATGAAATTTCTTACAAATACGCATGTTCACGGCTCTTTTCGGCATCGAAAGTTAGAATAATAGTTTGTTAGTGGGCTATGGGACCATGATCAGCCCGTTTTCTAAGGAGCTATGTATACCTTCTCATTTTGCTGCCTTGCTCAGGCCGCCATTTGTATTGCAACGCATAATCAAAGCGGTCGCATTCACTCCACTTTTGTCAGAGCCTGAAGAAGTCCTCTAACGAGAATTTTAGTAAATGTATGGACAAATACTGTACTTATGTTGATAAGAATTATTCAAGTGATGAGCAAATTTATATAAAAGGAAATAAGGGTGTTGGTGTTGTATATTTTCGTTTGTCATTTATGCTTTTCACACGTATTAGTGTTGTAGAACATTGTTGGTAATTATTTATATCTTGCTTCTGTTTATTTACACTGCTTTCCATCTGGGAAACTTATTTAGTTCTGGTCACCAGTTGATGCATTCACTAAGATGGTCTAATACTGTGCATATCTTAAGATGAATTCGCTTTCTAAACCCACTTATCATCCAGTTGTACATAAATGCAACATTAGTGTACTTTTGCGTGCCTTAGTTGGAGGTAGGTTTATCTGGTACGATTTTTCCACTTAAGGTCTATGGATCTAGGAATTGAAAATACCACGACCGAAGCAAGGCATTGGAGGGTTAAGAGTATGTGTTCCAATAGGCGCGTTACGAATAGATTAGAGGAAACAATTCCTCGGATTTTACTATGATACATAACTGATGTCAAAGTTTTGATATGTGGTATCTTAGGCGAATTTTTCTTGTACTTTAAGAAAAGGAAGAAACTTAGGTCCCCAAAAACTCGACAATTGGGAACTATGGATACTTTCAGGAGGTAGTGTACGAGGTATATGTATGCATACCATAACACAATAAGACTCATTCACAATGCAGCACGACATACACGCGAGAATACACTACTTACACCGTATACAAACAACACTTACCGCATTAAAACTACAGCTAAGCGAACGGAGAAGTAGTTTTTGTAGGTTTTGTTTGATTTGGTGCAAATTACCTGAAATGTAAACCTGTTTTACAGAGTTATCCTCTCCTTGTGACTGGTCCATCTCTGGGTTTTTTTTGAAGATTGAACATTGCTCTTGTTTGTGGAAAATAACTTCATCTTTAGGACAAGTCAGTGTTACCGCTGGATCAAATTTCCAGTGAATTGACTTCTTCATCGTTTTGTGCTATGGTTGCTCTGATAAATTTCGTTGATTGAATGGTGGACTTAGGGGACAAATTTATGCAAAGAGAATAATTCAGCTGTGATTTTTATGCGCGACAGGATTTGCTTGCTTAGGAAGACTTAACGATAATTAAATGGCATGTGGTGTTTGGATAACAAATGTAACCCAAGGCAACGCGTCTGTTTACACTATAGTACGCACACAAAATCGACTGTTCTTAAGAGTAATGTATAATATAACTTTTGTCGAGAAAATAACTTGTTCGCTAAGTGACGCTGTTTTCATCAGCTCGACGATTAAGCCTATTATCGCCCGACGTCCGTTTAATGTCCCACACATTACAAAAGCGATTTTTTCCTTGGGCGGGGAAAAGACTGAAATTCTCCTTTTGAGTTTCGGCTTTTAAGTAGTGGGGGTAGCCCCCGAAAAGGTGGCATACCGTAGGGGATGAATTGAAAGGATATCTCGATAACCTACGTTTTTCTGCGTGCAATTTTTGCACGTTATTGACACTCCTAACCTTCTTTCCGATCATTTTAACTGTTGTAATCCTAGGTTCGGTAATGCACTTTTAAAGTAGATTTCTTATTAGACTGCAGTTTAGGTAGAGTTTTTTATCTGGTGCAAACTGATTTGTGAGGATGCTTAGGATAAATAATCACCAAGTAAACTGCTCAAGGTATTTCACTCTTGTTGTATAAGGTCCTTGTATGTTTGAAATAGAATTGACGTCATTAGGGGGCAATTCCAGTATGGTAAGATAATTGCGAGATTTTATTAAAGAAAAATTTGATGAGAAGCAAAATATGCATTTGCGCCAAGGTAAGAAACCGAAACTGTGAAAATTAACTCGAAACTGTGAAAATTTACTCGTTCTGACGATGCATGGCCGTCGTTTTATGATTTTAAGATAGGTCACAAAGATTATTGATGCGTTTGACGACATTTGCGCCCCTCACACGCAAGCCATGAATCAAACCGTATTTTTGTGTGATTGATATGGGTTTTGTCCTTAGTCCAATATTGATTGTACGCAGATGTTCTTTAACAAATTCAGCGGTGTTTCCCACTGCTAAGACTGCTCTTCGTTTTGCTGTGTTCAGAACACTTCCATAGTAGTCTGTACTACAGAACAAAGATCAACTAGACTATCTGTGAGGACCCAGACGGAAGCCATAGTAACTGATTCCCATCTTTGTGAAAGCAAGGTTTAATTTGACAGGGATATAAAGGCCTCCGTTTGTTCTTAACTTGGTCCTTGGTATTTAATGACTTATCGCTTTTGTGTACACTGAAAACCGAGTGGTTGTGGAGGTCATGGAGTACGTAGAAAGGGTATAAAAAGGCCGGCAACGCTTATGGGACGATTTGATCTTGTGTGTTTTCACAGATGTTGTTATTTAACTTGGCATGTTGGTTTCTCTTTACTGTTTTGTTTAGTTTAGACGCTCGGCGTGTCTGTATGTATAGATGAAGTGATAGTTACTCGTGTTAACAGGTTGAGGAAAAGCCCTTCTCCTGCCATAGGCAGCAAGTTGCTTCGATAAAATAACTGCCTCGTATTCATGCTTCTATTAGTTGCCCGTTTTGACTGGAAATGGACTCCCCAAGGACTATTGTTCTCTGTCAAGGTCACAAATACGTATTTCTTCTTGCCAAGTATATTTGTGTCCATGTTGTCTGAAGCTGTCCTTTGTGTGGAAAGCACGCTCATGATGTTTCACGAATTGAATATTATTACCTTATACATCAGGGATTTAAGGCTACCACACTAAGGTAATTTTAAGTTTCAGTCCATACTTTACAGACACGGTATTCAAACTGCGACATTCAATTTTAATCCTTTACTGCATAGTGCCCCTAGCCTCCACCGGTGGTCCCCCAATACATTGTAGATTTCAGTTAATAATTATTTGTGGTACATTTACGTCTCACATATCAGACTTCAATCACATCTTGTGGTGACAGCTATTGTAGTTTATTGTTGCGAATCAGGCTTAACGTCGTATGATTTTGTGCTACGTAGCAATTTTGTATATAGTAGATGCTTGATTTCTCTCCTTTATATTGATATGCTTATTCTATTTGATAGTGGAGATATACATACTATCAGTCTTTTGACAAACTTTGCATCACAAGTAGTACTAAGTTATTCTTTGTGGAGTTTTTAGGTAAATATGCTCTCTTGTTACTGTTAGTTATCGGAACACCTCATGCTTCTGTTATAACTTAACGCCGTGGTGAGGACCATCCAGAAAGTACGTGCGCAAGACTGATAAAAAGAGCTATGCTTCGAAACCTGTGCGGTGTAGTTTATGGAAGCGATGAAAGTCAAGTTTATTACACTTAGTTTCATTAGATATCGACTTTTTTCCAAGGGCCCAATAAATGCTGGAACAAATGGCACGATTTAGTTTGCGTTCTTAGTATCGATTGATGGAAGCTATAATTGATTAGGTCCCATGTGATGAGTGTTGTGTATATATATATACTCAACAAGCCAACACTCGCCAACAGTGTATAAAATTATATATAACTCAAAAATACACGATGATTTTGACGTCGATATTATCTTCATAAGAATTACTCAAATATATATATATATCAAAATAATGTACATATATATAAATATATATAATAACAAAATGTGGCAGTCCTGTGAACAAAATACGAATAATTTCTGTGAGCAAAGAAATACGAATAATTTCTCGGCTTAGGAATAATGAAATCCAATGCAGATGTCCATTATGAAAAAATCGATAAGGATCATAAAAACTAATGGAAAATGATGATACTAGGCCATATGTAGGGAGGGAAACCCCTGGCTCTGCCATCTCGCATACCTGCCCAAATCAACGGCAACAAATCAGACACAAAAAGCGAGATATCAGCATGAAAAATACCAAGAGGCAATGTATCTATATCACCTTAGTTTGCTTTCCATAATTTTAAATTATAAAGCATGTGTATACAAAATATATCTATGCTTGGGAATGATTAAATTGAAGATAAATGACTATTATCCAAGATTTACAATCCGGCCATATTAATGAGTATAAATCGTAATTATAAATAAATAATGGCCCTAGGAAAATGAAGCGAGGTATACCTCTTGGTCTGACATTTGGCCATGGCCATTTTAAGAACTGATGAAGTTGAAGGAAAATGTCTCATATGCAAGATTTACAATACGGTCATATTAATAAGTATAAATTATAATATTTCAAAGTTATAGCACTGCTTAATACCTGGGGGCGGTTCCGGGTCTGCCATTTTGCATAATAAACAAAATACCCGGCTCCAGAATCAGTCACAAATAGCGTGATATAAGGATGCAAAATACCAAGAAGCAATGTAACTGTATACTCCTAGTGTGTTTTGGATACTTTAAT
>JANTCA010039450.1:168-19903 GCA_024741275.1 Chironex yamaguchii
AGCTGTTGTCTGGAGGTTGTGTCTCTTGCTTGACCTGTTGTCTGGAGGTTGTGTCTCTTGCTTGAGCTGTTGTATTGAGGTTGTGTCTTTTGCTTGAGCTGTTGTCTGGAGGCTGTGTCTTTTGCTGGAGCTGTTGTCTGGAGGTTGTGTCTCTTGCTTGACCTGTTGTCTGGAGGTTGTGTCTCTTGCTTGAGCTGTTGTATTGGGGTTGTGTCTTTTGCTTGAGCTGTTGTCTGGAGGTTGTGATGAGAGTGTTCGCCAGATATGGAGTGGTTAATCTTTTGGTCCTTGCCCTAGAAGATAAACACTTCCCAGTTGCAAACAAGACAAATTTTAAATTGAAAAACCGTTAAAATCAGTTACAGTTGTATGAACACTATCAGACAAATCATTGACAACCATAACAAAATAACGTTACATAGACGACATATTTTTTATTTAGACAGACAGCAAGAAATCTCTTGAAGGCTTTCTTGCTTACTTTAGCTCCGTTTATCCGACCATTAAGTTCACTGCACATGTTTCCAAGACTGAAATCAATTTTGTAGATGTGACAGTACGAAAACAAGACAAATTAGAGGAAACTGACTTTTTTGCAAAGAGACGGACACACATCAGTACCTACACCATAAATCATGCCATCCATTCCACACTAAAGGCAATACCTAACAGCCAGCCATCATAGTTAATCAAGGGACTGGTTGGGAAACGCGGTAAAGTTCAAACATAAGTTCTTTTGTTTAGAATTTGAGGTTGATTTATGAGGTCACGTGTCATCGACGGTGCACACATCACAACGCAATATCAAAACATGGACAACGATGCTCCTCTTCCTGAAAGACAACTTGGATGCTGTTCTAGAGGGGTTAGCCGCTTTTCTTAAAGTTTTCAGAGACTTTTGTGGAGTAAGGCCTCTTTGAAACAAGTTCAGTTTTATAAATGTTTTGCTATCGACTTTTCCAGTTACTAAACTCTATCTTAAACTCTATCTGACGACCACTTCCCTGTTCAAGGCATGTTGTGTACAATTCGGAAAACTTCTTCTGAATCTGATCACCGCTCCAGATGAGTTTGATATGCTCTGATCTTGAGATTGGATTGAGTGTGAAAAAAAATCGGATGATCAGTCTTCATCCAAGTCATATCCCATTAAATTTTGAGATCGATCCAGATCACAGTTTGGATAGAAAATAGTCCCCCAAAATCAAAAAATCCCTATCTCTCATCATTGGCCGATTTTCAAAAAATCATTTCTTTGTCAATATTTGGTCGACTAGAAAGTGGCTTTGTGGAACAATAGAGGATGGTATCTTGTATCGCCTCAAAAATGCACCATAACCTAAGATGTAGAGCCACTGAGTTTTTGTTTGTGACCCTGTCTTTTCTGTGACCCTTTTAGCTTTGGCAGTGGTTCAGCGGTCTCTGACTGTCTGTTAGTTTTAACTTCATCCTTTGATTGGCGATGAGAAATCTAATTGAAACTGCAATTTCGTTCTTATAACAAAAACCAATAATTTTTGTTACACTTTCATTGTTCTAAACAACACTGCAAGGAATGGATTACGGAAAGGGACCAGAAATCAAAATGGGATTATCAACCTGAGCAAAACGCCAAAAAGATTCTTGTAATACAGTATTTCCTTGAAAGAGAGCCCCTTCGGCTGAGCTCCCACCTCACATGACCGCCTACCCTTACGATAATTTTCTAAAGTCTTCATAAACAAATGTCCCCAGCCCCAGCCAATTTGCAAACGATTAAACACCGTGTTTACTCTATTTTTATTGATAACCTGATTAGAGTCAGCAAGAATAAAGCACCCCTTACAAGCACTGACTTTTAGATGAGCAAACCCTTAAAATATGCGCCTCCCCTCGAAGCCTGACTTTGAATGAAATATAGTACTGGTGTAATGACTCATTTTCCCCCGAAGTCCATTCCAAGCTCTTCCTGCGCATAAGTTCTTAGGTTGGCACATACTGTAATACCTCTCTTTCTTTGGCAAAAATTTGTTCATAAATTCATAGCACAAAATATCAGGAATAGATTAGCCCCCAAAAGGAGGAATACTTTTACGTGGATTTGCAACTATAAAAAGCAGCATCTTGCCTTTACTTTGGCGAGTTTTTATGTGATTAAGAAAGTAGAATAGTTCCTGCACACCATAACAACTGATTATTAATTTGAACATCAACGAAATAATGATAAAGAAAACGTTATTGGCTGATCAATATTGTCTGCAAAATGGCTCCTTTCTGGTAGTTTTTTTTGACCTTCTATAGAGAGGTTAAAAGGCGAAACTTAGAGCTTTTACAATACTGTCTCTAAATAAGCCCACCCCTCCAATAAGCTCCCACCAAATGTCATATTTGAAATGAGCTTTTGAGGGTTTCCCGGTGATTTACGATATGTCTCAGTGGCGGCTGGTGGGGTTTTTCGTTGGGGGTGGGACAAATTTTCAGATTTGGGTTTAACCCAATATAGTTACATGAGAACAAAAATATATCTTTTAGGTCTGTGTTGCTCAGGAACTTAGGCATTTAGTAAATCTTCATTAAAATGTCTACTTAAAAAATACAGAAGTTACAAAAGCAAGGTTACAGCAAATGTTGACTGTTTGTGATATGTTAAACTGTTAACCATGGACTATCGCTATACATTGTTTAAAGGTAATTGCTAAGAATAAATGAGATCAAGATATCACATTTTTACACTAGGCTAAAGCTGGAACAGCAGACATTTACTAGGACTGGAATTGCTTATGCTGCTACTTAAGTTTTAGCCATTTATTTCTGAGGAGATGTCTTGAGTAATTGAGTTTTGAGATTGGAAATTGCGAAAACGTTGACGAAGGAATTTCTGTAGTTTACGATGTATCTTCACAGAATCAACAGAACCACTTCCCAGATTACATAAGAATGTCCATTAGAAACGATCAGGAATACAATATAGCTGTCTTTCTCAGTCAGGATTTGATCTCAGGGTATTGAGCTCGACTCGTTATTCTGAACAGTTAAAATACCCCGTGACAACTATCCTCTGAGTACAAGTCTTGTTCTGCTTTAAAACATATGATTATGATATGTTTTAGCACTGGTTTCAAATATTATATTCAAATATTGTATAAAGTGGGTGGATTTCCGTGTTTATTAGGCAAAAGTTTTCGCAATTTGCTTTACCTTCTGCACACGGGGAAGGGGGAAATGCCCAAAGTGCCCCATGGCACAAGCCGACCATTGTTTAGACCCGTCACAGAATCTCTGCTCCTTTAATCAAAGTGCACCTGGGGCGAATTCACGGTCAAGTGTTGATCTTATGATACGACATTTGCTCTGACCTTGATTTTCTAACTTCTGTTTTAATAAAGTAAACATTTTTATCGAAGATTTACTAAATGCCCAGGTTACTGAGCAACACAGACCTAAAAGTTACGTTTTTCTTCTCATGTTACATCTCTAATACATGATACATAGAGATTTGGATTTTGACTATAATGGCTATTTTTTTCCTTACAATTTTGGTCTAAGAGAGGCATAAATATTGAAGTTTGAGTTTGTACTGATCACGTTCCGAAGTTTTGAGAGTGCCTATAAATGCCTTTTTGGGCTTAAATGCCTAAAATGCCTATTTTCATGAATATTTGCCTTTGCCTATTTTTGACATTTTTTGAGGTCAAAAGCCCCAACTTGCCTAAACTGCCTCATTTTGGTGAATGAGAAGATAAGTAATGAATAACTGAAATTAATCGTTTTCGCAAAATAGCACAATTTGCTGTTTGTTGCATGGGAAAGCTATTAGCTTGAGTTAACTTGATCATTAATCGAATCGGATGCGACAGTGACATGCTGCGTGCGTGAAGAATATTACTTCTCTGCTCATCAGTATTTGTAACTGGTTCTTTGTTCGTCGTACGCGCGGTGCTGTTATGCGATGGGTAAAACAAAGAAAAACAAAACTGGCTGAATGAGAGAGTTTTGCCTTGCGTTTTCGTGGCTGCAAACTGATGGATAAGTATTGACATGCAGCTTCTGCTTAACTGTGGTGAATGATGTGAAGAAGGACTATATCGAGCAGCATCCTAAAACCGACAGACACATTAGTAAGGCTAAAGTGAAACAACCTATGCAACTATTGTTAATGGAGTCAGCTTTCGATCAAAGGAGTTCAAATAATTTCAAAATGGACCTTGCTGAATGGCTGATAGCGGCTGATATTCTGGTCTGGAAGCTTAACTCAGATGCATCCAGAAAGTTCTTTAAAAAACACTGTGCCAAAGACCTTCCAGATGAAAGCACAATAAGGAAGAACTATTTTTCAAAAGTTTACCAACGAACAATGGAAGAGATGTGCCAGGATCTTCAAGGAAAACTCCTGTGGGTCAGTGTAGCCGAAACTACAGATTCATGTGTAAACGATTAAAATGTGATAGACTGTAACTGATAAAAATTTTCTGAACTCAGGATAGCAATGTCCAAGGTACGATGTAATTATGAAGAAACTGGAACATGGACTAAGAGGCACATCTGTCTTGAAGAGGCGTATGTAAACAGGGACGGTGAAATTGCAGAACAAAAATTATAATGTAAGTATGACCACGGGGTTGTCGAACCCGGGTCACACGACTTCAAATCTGGCGGCCTTTCATAACAAAAGACCACCCTGTCAACTTTTCTATGAAACAAATGGAAAACTATGTTATTCCAATAAGCCTTTGCGTTAACCGAGCTATGTAGATCCTATAAAGGTTTTCCCAAATCAAGGCCACATCAGCAGCCTCAGTACCTCTTCCCATCGTTGACCACGATGCTGAGAGATCTAGAGATATTCTTTATCCAATGAGTCCAAAATTGACCGTCAAGGTGCTGCACCTTTGTCCCTTTCACTGTATATCCCAAGACCCAAAATTGCCGGGAAGAACTACTCGGCTTATAATGGTAAGGACGTGATTTTGAGTTAACAAATTCAAAGTTGTTTGGTTATCTAACAAATTTACTGTTTCTACAGCACTTCCATTAATGGTCTACTCATTTTCACATAAAGAGACCTCGTGTTGACTCCTCATCCAGTTTAGGACCAACGTGAAGCCGAACAGCCACCTAAATACTTGTATTTTGCAAATCTTTCCTCTCCATGTTTCAGCTTTGTGAAAAGCAGTCACACAGTTCATCGTGAAAAGAATCCAGTCATAGTTACGGTGTTAAACTTCCTCTCAAATTGTTAAGTGATTAGCAACTATTATGATAGCCTGTTTGGTCTGGCATACTTTGCTCCTGACATTACTTTGGAGTTCTTTGCAAGCTATGCATTTTGGTAAAGGCTTTGCTTTATTTAGAATTTCAGGCCCTGCAATGCAGTATTGACTTGGAATTAGTTCGTTGATTTTCATCCCCCGAACCAGCGTCGCACTTACCATGAAGAAGTCAGGCTATAAATCCAGTTATTTGACCTTCGCTTGGAAGAATAACCTAGCGAGAGAAGCAATATGAAAACCTGTGCACGTTTTTTATAAGAAACCGGTTTATAAGAAACCTAGCACTAGACACCCTAAAATTTAAGAAACTTTTATAACTACAAGGAGAGAATTAAGAAACTTTAGAAATTTCTGTTTCAGCTTTCGCAGTTTCGGAAACACATTTTTCCTCTATGGAATTAAATAGTGTCAACAAGGCCGCAGTCCGACTAGGCTAATACTGATAGTTTGCTGCATTCTATTTTGCTTTAGATTTTTACTGACCCTGACGTTTTTTGTTTGTTTTAATACTAATAGTTTACTACATTCATGTTTTGTTAACTGAAATTTTTGTCAATAAATTAAGAAACTCTTAAGAAACTTTTAGAACTAAAATTTGACCAAAAATTAAGAAACTTTTACTACTAGGCTTTGAGCTAGGTTTCTTATGAAAAAAGTCATAAACACCTGATGCCGTCTGAACCGATTGAGGTATCAAGTTTGTCAAGTGACCTTGATGTTAAGAGATTGAGTAAAATCTGTTCTTTTGTAAAGTCTCCATAAAACAAATAACGTCAACCTTACTTAACTTTCAAATGGTATTGGTTTGACTTGCATTTCTCTTCCTGGCACATGCATCTTGTCAATTCTCATGCTCTTAACATGTACACTTACATGCGATTTGTCTATTTCATGAAAACACATATAATAGCATCCATGGTGCTACGGGAGGAAAAGCACATCAACAACAAACATGACTACAGTGAGATAAGGAACGTAGCGTTAAAGTCTGACTATAGTTTACGAGTTGACTAGTAAGGTAGACAGGGCCATGTAAGAATAACAAGGAAAGTGACTAATATGATATGCGTTTAAACGACAAGAAAATATAAGGGAAGCAAGCAAGTCATATACTAAAAGCAAATGTTAAATTGGAATGAAAACGAGGGTAAGACGTAGTTTGGGCTTAAAAGGTAAACTAAAAGAACGTGATGTAAAGGATATCATAAAACCGAGCCAGGAAAAGTCATCAGACCGAGTTAGGAAAGGGCGGTTATTAAATTAGATACTTTTTGAAATATAGCTTTCAATATATAGTCATGTAACAAAGCAAAAACTGTTGTGAGACAATAAAATTCTAAATGAATACAACAAACCTTACAACAACTTGGTAGCGGAACTTGGTAGACCTGTTATGTGAAGAATGTAGATTACCCTGAAAATATGAGGACCGTCAACGAAAATTATTGTTATGGTTTTGAATGCATGCAAGGTTGTCCCCAAAACCACAAATTGTGCAATTTTGTTTAGTGGCACAGTTGCCCCATTTTCATGTGCGTTGGCAAAAAAATATGGCAGGGAGGGAGGAGGCGATGGTATCCCAAGATCGCCGTTCTGGTGGAGGGTTTCAGCAGACAGGAAGAGATAAATTCAAGCACATTGTTTGATCTGCCAAGGAAATATATGGCGTTGACAACCTTACGGAAGAAGCTCTAGTGCTGTATGACGTGAACAAGCACAAGCATGACAACTCTTTGGGTATGACTGAGCTACTGAAGCAGACTACTCTGTTCCCTGTTGCACACGAGGCTACCCTCATCGCACTGACTCCGCTCGTAACAATATGCACAATTAAAAGGTCCTTCAGCACACTGTGCAAAGGTGAACACCTGGTTAAGATTCACGATGGGTGATCAACGTCTGTTAGGTCTCTATATGCTAATCTGTTCTTAGCAAAAGCGTTTGTGTTGTTTTGTTGCAATTTAATGTAACTGAAGCTTTGTTGGAGCAACCATGTGACAAAGTCGACATAAGGACTCTTAAGTAACATCGTACCGAGCATCGGTCATAACTTTCTTTCTGTAGTATGATCAAGACTTTGTAGGCTGAAAATTCGCGGACGGATTGTTTTCATTTTCCAAAGGGTGGTAATGTTACAAAATGTTTCATTTTGTTAGCCATGTGCTGACTCCACGACACTACATTCTTGCGAATCATGACCCCCCTTCCCCTACCGGACGCCGTCATATGGTATGACCCCCAATAAAACTGACATTTTACCAATTGAGACAATGATGGAATCTTTTCTCATTTATTTTGTAAGAGGTTGACTCGTTTTATATGAATGCAGCCTGCTAGAGACAGATCTACCAAGGTGTTAAATGGCAAGAAGGAGATGTTTAGGACATCAAATGCCTGTGAAAGAATCCATGGAAAATGATGCACAGTACTTAGCAGTGGTGCATTATATATAATAGTTGTAGGACCTAGTTTAGTTTATTTTATAAAGCCCTGCAAATGACCACAAAAAATGTCTCATAATAGAACTTTCATTTACTTCCTTTCGAAGAAAAATCAATTTTTTTCTGTGCTGCCCAAAACTGCCATGGCAGAATCTAAAAGCCCATGTAACATACCCATTACTGAGCGTAGCTGATTCGCACGCCAGGGTTAGGGAATTTACCAGGAAGTGAGCTCGTTATGAGTGTGGGCTCCTGTTACCTCTCACCAATGGTATTTTGTTTGTGGTGACGCGGATTCGAACTCGCAACCTCTGGCTTGCCAGATCATCGTCTTATCCACTATACTAAGGCGGCTCTAAAAAAGTTGAGCATCTCTTTCATTACATACCAGACAGAAATCGACAAACACTCATTTGGAGCTGTTTTGAGCCACGTGACAAAGATCATTCTTGGATTGTTAATAATGAGAGTGAGAAGACAACTGAAAAAAGAAATCTCTGATGTACAGTGAGGTTTTGTAAAAGGAAAAGGTGCCACAAATGCTATTTTAATGTTATAAACACCCGTCGAAGGAACAATTGAGAAGCAGACAGAATTATCCCTGTGTTTTTTAGATAACACCAAAACCTTTGACAAAGTCAGACATGGAAAGATCTGAGGCTGATCTGAAATTTGTACTGGGAGAAAGATTATCCAGGGATTCAGGTTGGGGGAAGAATGATAAACAACATATGATATGCGGATGATACCGTGCTCATAGTACAGAATGTGGAAGCAAGCAGAGGTTTTTGACTGACCTTAAACAGCAGGAAAACGTACATCATAGTGGCAAGAAAGAACTTGGTATCACCTAGATGGAGTCTAAAAATAGGGAAACAAGAGTTGACACAAGTGGAAAAGTTCAACTACCTGAAAAGTATGCTGACAGCAGATGCAAGAACTGATATGGAACTGAGAAAGAGAATAGGCTAGGTAAAAAAGAAATTTGCAGAGATGGCTAGGATCCTCCGATACATCAAGATGAAAATCAACACAAGACTCAGAGTATTAAAGTGTTGCGTGTGGTCCATAATAAAATCTGCGTGCGAAGCGATGACAATAACTAAAACAATTGAGAATCGAGTCAACAGCTGTGAAATGTGGTGTTATTGAACAATGTTAAGGATTTCATGGACAACACACATAACTAGTGAAGATATCCTAGCTCAGATGGGGAAGACAAGAAAGTTTCTGCAGATGATCAAGAAAAACAGCTGTCGTTTCTCGGTCATGTTGTCATTAGAGGTGACCTGGAACTACAAATACTGGCTGCAATGATACAGGGGGAAATGCAAGAGGCTCAAAGATGAGAACAGCGTGTTACGAGCCTGCCAGAGTCGAGAGAGATGGAAGTCCATGATAGCCCACTCCAGTCGGCTTGGAACCTAGGGAGAGATATCATCAACTGCATAAGATCTTTAACAAAAACATCGTACAACCCCTTTCTTCTTCTTTCTTGGAAATGTTATCATATCCACCTTTTTCTCTGCTGCAATCTCTCTATTGATTCTTCGGCGTTGCAATAGCATGGTCGACAAAACTTTAGTCAGAAGTCATAATCTTTTGTTCAGGCAGCCATATCTGGGTAACAAGTTCATTTTTGAGCAACACGCAAATCCATGGAAATCTGTTTGAGCTAGAGAGCAAAAAGATCGCACGAAACAAGCTCAAGCGATTATACATCCCTGTGGAAGCCGGCCTTTGGTGATCAATGGGCCTCTTGTTCACATCAAGGTCTGTGAATAAAACACTGTTATAATCTGAGACTCTGGTTCACATCAGTGATCTCTCTCTTTGTTGAAAACTCGCTCCAGGTCAGAGTTTAATATTTAGAGTCTGGGAACGACAAACCTCAGTTTCCATAATGTCTGCCCGGCCTCCCTTCGATCTTTCTTTTTCGGCCTAACAAATGTCACTTCAACAAGTGTAGGTATCTTTTTAGTGTCTGAGTATTCCCTGGCCATCGTGTTAATCATAATGTGGAGCCACACGGTAGAAGGCAGATTTTTTTCGTCATTTTGTCCTGAATTTGTTTTCTCATCAATTTTCAACAAAATGTTTTCCGTTATTTTGACTGAAGGTAATCATGTTAGGCAGTGCCAAGATACTGAAACCAGGAGGAGAACAGCCTGATGACTTTGAAAAGTCGGTCTCCCAGGTGAGAAAAAATTATAGATTATATTACAGTTGCTTTGTATACCATATAATCATTAAGTGGATGCATACGCACTTTGTTCCACCTGATTAGGCCATCAACACTAGCTTCAGATGAGTTTTGTCGTATCTACAACACTACATAGTAGGAATACTCAACTCGAATGCGCCGACGTTATCTCGTGTGTCGGTCTTGGTTCAAGCATTTAAATTCACTCGGACTATGTGTCATGTGTTTCTGATGTGCTATGACCAAGCTTGACTAAACTTAGCAGTATATTACTCTCAAGAACTAAGATTTTGTGGTTGCATGCTAATAGGCCCTATGTGTCGATCTTAGATTTGACAACATAGTTTTATCACGCATGCTAAAGCAATATTAATGTCTCACGCTTAGAGAAGCCGGATTTGTGGCCTCGCTATTGAACGTGACACTTACAAAAGTTGACAATGAAAATCCTGAAATGCTTCAGGTGAAGAATTTCATTTTTTTAGCATTTAATTTGTCACTACAGCGTTTGACATTCCTTTTCAGTTTTATTTAATTTTTGGAATTCATGTCTAAATAAGTCCAATTAATTGAATATTAGGCTTAGGGCCAAAGCCAAAAGGCTAATTGATCACTGTATGACCATTTTAGCTAGGATGTATCAGTAATATATCAGTATTTTAAGTTCTTAACTTCTCGCGTGCATACATGTATATGTATATGCTGTCACTTACTATAGGCTAATTAGCTCCACCTCGAACTCCTTGACTTTGTGCCAAGGACCTGTTTTGGTTATATATCTTTTTATGTTTCCTTTCATCTGTGTGGTTGTTTCTTATAGTTATGAGTTACATCTACACACTTCCTACTTGCACAATTTTTAACAGAATATTATATCCCTCGTACAACTGCCACATTCTAAGGTATGGCATATGTGTATACTTTATGAACCTTGTCTGCATTGATTGTATGCTAGTTGATCTAACATTTTAAACTCAATTTTCAAGACACTAATGTATATATCAAGAAATCACAGCAAAATATAAATAGGTATGACAGTAAATTATGTGATATGATGCTTAAAGGACTTTTTAGTGTATACATACTTCTTTTCATCTTCTAGGCCATCTTTGAACTGGAGCTGAACTCAGATCTTAAGGAACCTTTGAGGGAATTATATATAACTGGGGCAAAGGTTAGTGTTTGTAGTGTAAGGTAATTTAGTTACTTATGTAGATAAATTTATCTTTACTTGTTGCAGCTGTTCATCATAACCTTACCAAGCTTTATAGGTACTGGCTTGGTTAAAGTAGGTCAGTGACCACCAAATTTTTTGTAATTTTTTGTATAAATAGAAATTTTGTAATTGTGTTAGTAGGTCTCTCATTTGCATTATGGCAATGGTGAAATGAAATATACAATTTGACTGCATACTGTTTTTGTTAAACACAAATGCCACTGATGATATTATGTCGCCCCAGTCTGAGTATTTTGATGACTGACACATCTGAGGCATTACATGTTTTGCTATTTTATTTGGCAGAGAGACTGAATATTTTGTGTTTTAAGTTAGAGTATTGATAGTATGTTGAAGATGTGAAGAAGATCTTAAGGAATATGGCAATGAAGATGATATCAAAACACACAAGAATGGAATTTTTTGAGTTTATATATAATTTCCAATAATTTCA
Organism: Chironex yamaguchii; assembly: GCA_024741275.1. Taxonomy (NCBI): domain Eukaryota; kingdom Metazoa; phylum Cnidaria; class Cubozoa; order Chirodropida; family Chirodropidae; genus Chironex; species Chironex yamaguchii. The sequence goes on from JANTCA010039450.1 coordinate 11,732, forward strand.
ATACATTTCCCCGGTAGTGCTGGCCATTGAGTCATTTTTACCTCTGTTAGGAGGTTATATATGTTTTTGGCTGTTTGTCTGTCTGTCTGTCCGTCTGTTTGTTTGTTAGCAAAATAACTCAGGAAGTTATGGACGAGTTTTGACAAAATTTTCAGTACCTTTAAGTTAGCCCATTTTTGCACACATTTTAGCTCATTTCTGATCTGGCCTGACCTGGCCTGAAAATTTTAACAGAGGTAAAAATGACTCAATGGCCAGCACTACTGGGAAATGTATTGAAATTATTGGAAATTATATGTAAACTCAAAAAATGCCATTCTTGTGTGTTTTGACAGACAGACAGGTGGACAGGCAGACAGACAGACAAATGCAGTCAATAGCATAACCTCCTTGGGAGACGTAACAGTAAACAAGAAGACAAAGAGATCCTCTCATACTCTTATCACTTAAGGATTAACAAGCAAAAGACCACCCAAAATGGCAGTTTGCACCTTCAAAGGTGAGAAGTTGTGAAATTAAATCAATTTTTGCACAAAGGGTCCTGTGAGCAACAGACTTAAGATATCACAACAGGGAAAAACCCTTTTAACTGAATAATAAGGGACCATCCATATAGTATGTATGCACTAAAACACCCAATGTTTGACCCCCCTGTACACACCTGCGCTTTTGCTGTACTCCATTCTTGCATATGTACTTGAATGTAACACTACCACCACGAACCCCTTGCTATTGAAAAATTTTATTTTCTTTTTCTTAGACACCTGAAAAAAACCTTGTTTGTTATGTCAGTAGCCTTAACAGTAAACAAATTATCCTTCTTTTTATAATTCAATTATTAAAGTTTTCTTGTCAAATGAAATTAGTGGAGACAATTTTGAGACTCAGGATTATCTAGAACAGGGTCGTCCAACCTTTTTTCTTGGAGGGCCATTTCCAGACTTGGGTCATAGACGGAGGGTCATCTATATAATACATATTATGAAGATGGAAATTTATGAACATCTTTAACATCATAACAAGAAAGTATATATTTAAATATTCAAATTCAAATTTCAAATTCATTTTCATTACATAACAAAATGCAAGGTTAATTCTAAGATAAGTCATTGAATTTATTGATAAAGTCTAATATATAGTTAACAATTATTTATAATGTTGTTAAGGAGACTGAGACAAACCCAAAGGGTTTTGAGCCCAGTGCCCTTCCTATTCAATAGGATGTACACTGTCATGACTAAAGTATTCGAACAGTTGGTTGTAAATGGCTGCCCCAATTGGCCTTAAAAATTTGTCCATGATATTTTGAAATGACATCCACCGAGTCTGCCATCTGTCTGTCTCCTCTGTTTTTTAAGAATGTGGGATGTAGCCATCTTGAATTTGTAGACAAATGTGGCATGTCAATGGCGGTTGGGCCTGACTTGTGGGGCACATGATAGAGGTTTGGGCACAGGTTCACTGCGTCAGTACTTGCTAAATACGCATGCGCTTGAATGCATGTGCTTTGGTTGTCCCAGTAATTAATGTGAACATCCCCCTGTTTGCAACCAAAATAAATGCTATGTAATTTTGTATTTGCATCGAAATTTTTATTGCCATGCAATTTTCAATAACTTCAACGCGGGCAACACCAGACAACATGACAGGCCATAATGTGGCCCGCGGGCCATGCATTGGAGAAGCCTGATCTAGAACATTGAATTACAAAAAGACAAATTGCATATGTATGCACTTATACTGCACTACCGCTCCCCCTGTATGCACCTATACGCTTTTGGTCTGACCTCCCTCCCCCAACTGCATACATGCTATATGGATACTATATATACATATATACATATATGTATACATATATGTATATATAAGTATATATATATATAGTTCCTCAGTAGTATCCCCTGAACTTGTCCATATACCTGTCTATCCTCAAGCTGGTCTCATTACTTTGCTATTATATCCCAAACTATGTGGCTGAACCTTTATCTGCCTCCTCTACAGTCTTCCTTCCTAAGCTGACTAAGTGATATTCTTTCCTCTGTACTACAATTACTATAATTACTACCATTAGGCAGCAAAGACATTGCTTCATTACATACAAGACGAAAATGCATTTCTAAAGCATTTTCAAAAACTGGTCGGGTCCATGTAGCCTTTTTTGCAATTTGTTATTAATTATACTTTTCCTAAACTCAAAAAAATGCCTTGATAAATTATCTTGCAAAGTTGTCCAAATCTCTTATTATCTCTGATAGGTCCAATGATAAGATGTCAGGGAAAATTTCAGACTCTTGGACAGAACTGAAATTTTGCTCGTAGATAATTTGTGAAAGGTTAACTACAAATTCAAACAAGATTGTCCTAGCAAACGTCCACTGTTGTCTGTATCTAAAACAGTTGTCTTTGTAGGTTGTATTCCCCTTTCTGTCAAGGCTACTGATAATGATTGCCTAATTTCTTTCCCTCCTTTGCAAAATTGTTGCAGGTGCTAAAGGATGTCCGTGCTTTTAAGTTTGGTCTCCCATTGAGCTACTGTTCCTCTGCTTAGACAACCTACTTTGCTCTTTTTTTTCAAAACATTTTTTTTCTCTAGCAATTCTAGTTCTTTCTTGAAATAATCTAGCCTCCACATGTCATTAATAACTGTATTATTGCTTTCTTGGCAGAATGGAGTTATTCTCTGTTGTACATAAGAACAGCAAACAATAAACCTTTGTTAAACTGTTTCAGTGCATTATTCCATATCTCCAATAATTTGGCATTAGGACTGCCATGAACACACAGGATTTTTTCAGACATGTCCATTTGGTATAATATTGAAATGTGGACAGACTTCAAAAAATATTTGGTGCTCCAGTTTATAAAATATATAAAATAATAATGAAGGATCCATGCATATGATGCCCGCTATATGTAATCATAGTTTTTCATGAGCTATATGTTCATATATTGCATATGTTACTGCATCTGTTGAGTAATGCTCCAATTATTAGTAAAGTATATATAGATATTGTTTTGTCTTCCCAATTAATTTCAAGGAAGTCGATGCTGCTGGTAAAAAATGTATCATTGTATTTGTCCCAGTACCACAACTTCGTAACTTCCAGCAAGTTCAAGTTCGATTAGTACGTGAACTGGAAAAAAAGTTCTCTGGGAAGCATGTGGTTGTCATTGCCCAGGTTTGTAACTCTTTAGACAATGTTTTATATTTTGTGTGTATTGTCAATGTAGACAACTGGAAATAGAACAGAGTATGTGTATATATTCATTGACATGTGTATGTAAGATAGGTTTCTTGAAGGACAAATTAGTGTATAGATTACGCTTTTGTGATATACTAAGATTTTCATATATTGCTATAACTGATGCATGTAAGTGGTGACTAATGCTAATATTATAGGAAGTGATTTGATGCATGCTTATTGTGGCATTTGTGTATTTACTCTATCAGAGAAGTATCTTTTAGGCCATGGACTGGAGTTTTGTCCCCATCCCAAAATGTCAGAAAAGAAGAACTTTTTGCTGAATTTGAAATATTTGGATGCCTGATTGGATAAATTAGAGCATAATCTGAAGAAGAACTCCGTCCATTAAAAGCCAGTTTAAGTGACACATGCCAATTGTGTTACTCCAATTGACCTCTTAGATTTTTGTATGCAAAGAGAATGTTTTTAGAAAAAAGTTTTTTTGAAAACATGGTTAAGTGGTCGCAGTTGTTAATATTGGTTATGTTAATATATATGACATATTAGAGGACAAGGGCAAAATTGAAATTATGTAAAGTATTGAAAATAATGTAAAGGACAAAGCTAAATTACAACATACGTTACTAGAGACTTGAAAAAAAATGGGATAAGTCAGGTTCTTAAAATCCATGTGTGTGATACACATAAAACACACAAGAAGAAACTTAGGTCTCATCACCTATGATTGAATCTGCTCACCATAAATCGGTTGTGGCTTTCTAGCCCTTTAGAATTTAATCAATATCACAATATTCTATGCTCTTAGCGACGAATTCTTCCAAAACCAACAAGGAAATCGAGGAACCAAAAGCAAGTCAGACCTAGAAGGTAATAATAAAAATTTTTGATTTATTTTGAAATGTATTCTTATGTGATCTAAACGTGATTGAAAGCTAGAAGGGGACTAGGCATTTGTTATATATATGTTTTATATATATGATAAAGTTTTGTTCAGGAGAAAAGCTGACTTAATGTTTTTAGAATTGTTTTTAAGATTTTGGTGCTCGATTTGTATTGGTGGAAAAACATTAAGGAGTCAAAGTCCACTGAACAATGTCGCAACTTTGTTTTTATCTCCTTATTGACTGCCACGTTTCTCCTCATATTATCAGGCTTCCTGTCTGCCACTCCTACAAAATGTACTCTTGTGGCTAAAATTTGTAGCCAATATCCAGTTGATCATTTGCAGAGCACTTGGGCCTGTTTATTTTATGACTTTTTATTGCTTTGGCAGTCTTGTTCTTTTACAACTATTGGAACCAGTGTGAAATAGGATATACAGGACTTTTCATTTGTCTTGTGTATATTTTGCAAAGCATACTTTCAGTGACTTGTGTAAGCGATGAGTGCCAGTGATGAATATGTCGCCCCAGACTGAGTTTTTTGATGATTGACACATCTGAGGTACTCCATAATTTAGGCCATCAAATTAAAATAGAATTAAATAAAATTAAAAGTATTTAAGCTATCCTTTAAAAGCAATGACCATTCAATCTCTTGTATATTAAATCTCTTTTTGGTCACGTTTTGTAACGTGATATGTTTGTACACCATTACACTGCTGTTGCTCAGAATACTAGTCAATCTTTTCAGTTTTAATGGCTCTGGTTTCTTTTATGTTTTGCTTTGCAAAAGTTGCAATTAATTGCTTTGAAGTTACAACTAAATGTCAGCTTTTACCAGATTGGTACACTTGATTTATTGTGTTTTATTTTAATATATTATTATTTTATTTTAATCTGTTATCTGCTTTGCCTTTAATAATTGATTGTTTTCCTTAGTCGAACTTTAACTGCTGTACATGATGCAATATTGGAAGATTTGTGCTTTCCAAGTGAAATTGTCGGGAAAAGGACACGGATTCGGCTTGATGGTACTCGCATGGTGAAAGTGTAAGGAGCATATATGAGCATCATTATGTGTTTATTTTTTGATATTTTCTGGATTGAAACACTAATATGACAACTTGCACAGTGTTGTTTGGACGACGGGAGTTATATGTATATAAGATATTTTGGCAGCTTTTTAGGAGTATTGTTTGATTATATGCAACTTTTATTGCCTGTCATTATGGCCTCGCTAGTGTCCACAGATATCAAATCTCATGTTGAGCATGCTACAATGTACGCTGTGATGATATTTGTTTATGAAAATACTGAATGCATTTGTTGATGTATCCAAAACGAGCTTTTTAAATCTGAGCGTACTAGTGGAAGACAGGAAATCAAATATTCTTGAATGCCAATATTTTTATTGTTAGTGGTTAATAATGCTGATTTCCAAGGATCCTGTACTTACAAGAAACGTTTAACTTCGAGCATAGCATAACAACTGCCAAAATAGCTTGGAAGAAGAGTGTACAGTTTGTATGTTGAAGGTCGTGGGTTCGACACTCGAAATCTGTTGAACAAAAATTTTAGACGAGGTAGTTTCGTACTGCCCAGTTTGACACTCTGCACTTACTGAGTTATTATTGAAGTCAAATATACAGTGCCATTCCAACTCACTACGATATTGTATACTTTGTTGTCATAGAAATGTTGTTCAGGTTCTGTGAAAATGGAGATAGGCACAGTGCCTATGCACTAAATGCTGCATTAGACAGTCTTGAATGTGTAAGATGGTGTATGTAGCTATATAAATGCTTTGCCAAAATTACTTTTGTAACTTATGGCCTACTGTCTTATTTGTTTTGCAGTCATCTCGATAAAAACCAGCAGACCAATGTAGAGCATAAGGTATGTCTCATTTATATACTTTTTATATCGTCTGGGACCTGATTTTTGGTTTTTTTTGTGTCACTGTCATAAATGTCGATGCTTAAGTACGCCGACGAGGTAATCCCGAGAATGACGGAATGAGAACGGAGACAAATTTAAGAGGAAGTCAACTCTGTGATTTTATGTTCTCGTCGTTAAAGTTTTGCTCTTTAGCTTGCAATGATGCAACGTCGTTCCAGAATGAATAAACATGGTTATTGGTTCAACGATTCTGCTACTTGGAGCTCGCCCGAATGCCACGTTGGTCGTAATAAGAAGGTGATCGGTCGTCGGCATGTTCAGTGATTAATTGAGTTGCAATTTGTATCCGACTGCAAAAAGTGGTCGTAATGACAGTGTGACACATGTTGGGTTTCCACTGTATATGTGTTCTTCTTTCCATGACTCTGCCTGATATTAAATGCTTTTTTTATTCATGTTATTAGGTTGACACGTTTTCGGCCGTTTACAAGAAGTTGACAGGGAAAGATGTCCTGTTTGAATTTCCATCTTACGATTAAAAGATTATACAGCACGAGCTGTGTGAATATAAAAAATTGAACTGTAATAGAGTTTTTCTTGTTTTGTGACTTCTCCTGTAAATCTACCCATCTCACAAATGGATCCAGCGAAGTTCTCTTTTATGTCATCTATTTGTCTGACGTAAAGAAAGTTGTCACACAAAATGAAACAGGAAAACATTCCCTTTGGTCATTAGAAGTTGACATACTGTAGCTAACTTTAGTTGCGGTGAATATTATATGATATGCTGCACTATTTGGTCTTTGAAGAGTCCCACATCCTTTTGAAAGAGAACATTTTGATGATCATCAATTAAAACCTTTAGTCTACAGTATTGTCAATACTTTTGCAGGCACAACTACACAGCGTTATTTCAAGCTACTTCGGATGTGTCTTGGGTGACTGAATCTGATCCTTTTACTTGACTTGTTTCGATTGGAGACAATTGTCCAGATAATGAAACTGGACAGACATAGCTAGGAATGTGTATGTTGAGGGGATGCAATACTGGGTAGGGAAGAAATACCTTCCTTTGACAGCATTGGCCTAAAATCCTAGATAAATCTACGGACTACAGGAGCTAGTTGGTTAATTTACGAAGGGCGACTGCATGCTCTTGGAAAATCGTTATTTCTGTTATTAGGAACCAGTATTCTGGGGAGAACCTTGTGTTTGCAAACAATTATTTGTGGTCTGCAAGTGTGTCCTTGAACTAACACCGAAACGCAGTCTTGACCTAAAATCGACTGTCGGTGTGCTGACATTTGGTTTTAAACCGGTAGCGTGGAAAGTCAAAAACCCAGGCAATGCTGTGTAGATTGAACGCAACTTGATAAGCGCCTCGCATTCCTCACGAGGTTCAATGCTTAATCAAGGCAAGTTAAGCCACTCCTGCTCGAGGCGACGACACGCCAACTTACTGGAGGCCTTGAAGCCATCCTCACTACTACAGTAGATTAAGGGGCTCCAACTTCCCTCATTTGAAATCTCGCCTAGTTGAAATATGTCTGGTGCTCCGTTAATCAGAAAGTCTACTTGGCGTCGCCGAATGTCAGATAGAGGACGTTTATCTTGGCCTCAGTTGTCTTGACTTGCGTTTGAAGTATGCAGCCTTGGTCAAAGAGGAGATAAATGCTTGGTTTTAGTAACGCGAGGTCGAGTCAGGTTGGGTTCCTGCGTATACCGGCTTTTCGGCTAGCCGTTGGACATTCTGATGCCATTCTCTGTACTGTGTCTACACGATCGGTATTCAAATCAGCCAGTAGAAAAACATTCTGACAACTTATCACGGATATTGCGGATGCCTATGCTGGGCTATTTGCAAATTCCTATACAACACTGATTAGTTAGACAGGATTGCAGGTTTGTTTCAAAACCTTGAATCGGGTATGAACTGATTTGGTGTGTTTCTCCACCTGTGAAAACGAGCCCAAATTTCTCCTTCCATACCTTGTAGAATATTGTGAATATTCCCAACCTACTAGCTCAAATATCAATAGTTTTATACACCAGAGTATTTATAGTCAACAAAATATAGACCATGGATAGGAGTAAAAATTATTTCCTTGAAAATTTGCGACATTGCGCTAAAATCATACTTAAAAGCTTTTTTCGTCTGATACTCCTCAGAGTATGAAACGTCAGAA
>JANTCA010039461.1:0-10165 GCA_024741275.1 Chironex yamaguchii
ATCCATAATACTGGTACACCTACACACATTCACAAAAATCTTAATTATTGTCACCTCACCCACGGAATTCTTATACACCATCTATGGCCTTTTTCATGATGAAGTCAATCACCAGCAGAAAAAGGAATGGCGAAAGGATGCAGCCTTGCCTCACACAAGTCTCGATTTCAAAGTATTCGGTCTTCCTTACTGTAGTTTCATGACTAATTTGATTTGATATCATTATGACTAGCGAATAACTGTATAACAAGCAGCATTATCTGCATCATATACAACGGCAATCTATCAAGAATACCAATATAGCCATGTAACCACATAGTATGGTAGCAACTTATATTTGCTTTTATTGATTTAGTGATAACAGATCATGAGTTGATAGGCTGAAAGCAGTTGATGGACACTGCCGCTATAAATTTAGAACATTCCAAGTCCGAGACCTGTTAGTCTGATAATAAAATCATGCAACCCGGTGTTTTGAGTTGTTGTGTAGATGGGTCCTTACAATGTCATCGTTTAGATTGTATTGAATTTAAATTGAAATTTGAATTGGACATTTTTGTCAAGGAAAGTAAGCTGGGTAGGCCGATAAAAAATACTCAATAATTTTCGAAACGTCGGCTTATCAATGGAACCTGAAAGGCGTCTCCCATTACTACACGGCCGAAACTGCAGATATTCTCTACATTCTGTTCTTCAAATGAAAAATATCATCAGGTGCTTTCGTCCCGGCTTTATCATAACCTCTACTTCAATATCCTCAACACTTGATAGCCAGGTAATCGGCTCAAAACATCCAAAAAATTTGGCGTCTCAGCACCCTCACATGTTTTCAACCTCGGACTTTCTTTGGTCACATGAAGTACTTGGAAAGGATTTGAAGATAAGACAACAGTCCTATTGTTTTTCGACACAGTTTCCAAACCAGTCTCATTTCTACTAACTATGGTAATACCGACCCATCCGAAATACAAAAGTAACACGTTCTACCTTCCTTCTGTCATTTTGTTCCACAAGCGGCATCCCTTGAACCGGCCATTGAGAGCCAGCTTGGGCCCTCGAACTATATATATATAGGCCTTTGTTGGTTTCGAGATTTTAAGAACTAGGCGAAATTAAGCTCAAATTTTTGCAACTTCTGAAATTACAATAACGGACTTCATGAATGAGCGTCCAACAAGCCTCTTGATTAAAATTGACTCGCATTAGCAAACCTTTTCGTGGACCCTTGTAGAGGCCAGGGTATTATTTTCGTCATAGATGTTTCATCCCTTCCAAAGGATTCTGTTGACTATCACTTAATTCAATTCGTAAGCGAGGCAAACTAACGTCGGGACTTTAAACTCTTAAATTCTGGTCAGTAAGTGTAGCGGTAATTTCACTACCATTACTACGTTCTGTCCTTAATCAAGGTAAAGAACAACATACTTAAGGCAAGGAACGACTTACGCTGACTGCAATTTCAATCAACAAATTAAGTGCAATTCTTTTACCATTACTCGTTTAAGTTCATAATTGAGGCATATTACTCCATATAACTTCGAGGTAAACTTAGGCCGAGATCAACTTTTACTCCTATCATTGCTTTCTGGTCACTACTTTCAGGGTATTCTATATATAATCATTACTCACTTCAACTTATAATCAAGGTACACTGTCGACAAGGCAGATACTGAGCGCTGCTGCAGATGAGATGGTATTTTAGAAACATGAAGCAAATTTTTCAGAAATGTCACAATAATAAAGCTAAATAGCTAAATAGTATATTTCCATGTAATTAAATCCAATTTGGACTGAAATTAATTTGAGCACAATATTTCTCCGCAAACCAGGAAAATATACCCATATTACCAATAAGTACGTTACACGCGAGGCCACGTAGAACTAGAATAACGTGAGTTAAAATGTAACACTAATGCTAAGAAATATATGTTGCGTGACTGCGGCTCCTCAGTTAATGTTGATCCAGATTTTATCTTCACGAAACACAATCAATCAGTTAGTTGTGTTTTAATCGTCTGTGGGGTCAAAGTATACAAGAATATGGTTGCGCTGTTGAAAAAAGGAAAATTGAAACTCCTCACCTTTTTCACTTTGAGATGACCCTCCAGCGGGCGGTGACACCATATCGTCATTCCGTAAACACTCGTCAAATTTTGCATTTAATGCATTTAGCCTACAATTAACAAGACGTAGTAACAAATAACAAAGTTTATAAGTTTATAACATTACCACACTACAGATTACAGGATGCATTAATGCACAGCTGCATTTAATGATAATCGAACAACTATTCCATAGTCCTACAAGGTTCCAAAACTGTCGGGCTGTCGCGTACAGAAACAGATAATTCCATACTTTAGGATATACAGAAAATTGGAAAGGAACAATCAACGCTTTGGCAACTAGATAAAGAACGTTGAAATACTAGCCTTAAGAAATAGAAATGTGAAGAGTCTTATACGTTTTGCATTATTTAATTACTACACAAATGAGCTGCAATACGTGCCATGACTTATTAAAAAATTCTGAAATATTGTCGATGCTGCATTTTAGTTTTACGAAGATACATTGCTACTCTGGCGTGTTCGTATAATGTAATCAATAAAGACCAGTGCTTTTCCACTAACCTTGCCGCTGGAAGGCCTCTTTTGGCTATGTCATTCCGTACTCTTTCTCCGACATGGCGATACACTTCAACAATGGTATTTAACGCCGTTTCTCGCACCTAATGGAGCAAATAATGCCAAATCACCAACTTCAAAATCGGAGAAAAAAGAGAAATGTGGTAGGTACATTGTGGTATGATGCTTATTGAGCTGCATTCGTGTAAGTCAACACATGATAACAGTTTGCATGTAAACCAGTTGCAAATTGGTTTTTCGTACTTTTTACTTTTTCGTAAAATCTATGCTCACGTAAACAACAAGGACGCGTGCTTAATGTAACCACTGCCAACATCAAATACTTCACGTTTAACACTATCATCATTAATACTAAGCAATAAATTGTTATGGTGTTGCATAGTTCTCAGGAGTTCAAATATTTATATTCGTACCTATCTGATCTAGAAACAATTGGGGCATGCTTGTTACACTGTTCCTTAACATTTTCCTTCATGATATACCTCGCGGTAAAACTAAGAGTTGGATTAGCAGAATTATACAAACTCTTTCCAACCAAATGTACATTCTCTCTGCGATTTTACGTAATTGATTGACTCGAAATTTGTCTCGTAAGTTACCAATCTCAACCACAACACAAGATAACATGGCAGATGCACTGCAAATCTAATTACTGCTTTCGGGACAGTGGATCTGAAAACTAAGAGAATAACGTGGAAAACTCTACGAAAATTATATTGCGTCCGTTAAATGCTCTCCCAAGTATTAATCCGCAGCACATACAGCGACCGGTGCAGTTAGCACTGAACAATAAACTACCTGGAATTTATAAAAAAAGCAAAGCAACATCAGCACGGCCAGCACATGGATGTTGGTACAGAGCAAATCCGAGTCCAAAAACTAATACTCTAATCTCCGATTTGAGATCTGTGCAGCACTTTCTGCACTTACCTTTCACGACGTATTACGTCAACTTGATTTCAACTATTTTACATTTGCTGCAGCAGAAAGTTTAATCATACGCATCAATATTTACATTTAGTATTCATTCGCGTGGCTGTTGGTTCACATAAAGTTCCTGTGTATACGGTGCGGCATACGTACAGCATCGATCAGCGTTTCCTTAGCCTGTGCAACGACAGTTACCGCCATGCTGACAAGACTCTTTAACTTCCACACCCTCTGCCAATAGGAAGTCAAAGCCGCGGTACATTCGTGGATTTAAATGTGTTAAATACAACACTCCGAGCTTTCTGTACAGTTGCTTTCCACGTTATCACAATAATACTAGTTTTTGTATCTCCCAGAAAGCAGGACTATGTTTTACATTACATTACACAAAAACTTCATCTGTTTAAGGACTGAAATGAATGTTGAAAAAGACATATACTGATGTAGTACCTCCCTTAACGCAAACATGACTGTGATACTGTAGCACGTAATCATACCTGACTTGTTGGATCTCCTAGTAATTTACACAATGACGGCATCAGTTTATTTAATTGCAGACTAGAGGCACCAAACCTATAAATGCAAACACACTATATCAAAATCTATGATCTTTGGGCCAAATTAAACGTTATAGTACGGTTAATGTCATTAATGTAAGTCTACTGTTATGGTTTTAAACCCAAAGTAAGAATTATTCCACTGTCTGTTTGGGCACATCTGATCTCATGTAACCAACTCACTAACTGTACAGCAACAATCTATTTTGTGTGCATAACACTACAAGACTTAATACGTTCCAATATACTGGACTCGAAATCAAGTTTCGAATAACCTAATTAAAACACGTACATAAGTTTGGGTTGAGTGGGTTTCGTCGTGCCTTGCTACAAGTGCTTGAAACATGCTGAATATCGTTCTAAAATGCATTGTATACGCAGTCTCGTGGACGTGAATTTGATAAACCAAAACACCTTGAGTATTAAAGTCACTTACAATAGAATAATTTTTGTGCGATCGCGTTATCGAACTCATGCCGGGCTGTGGATGCAGTTTTGTCAAAGTGATGCATATCAACAAGAAAGACCTCTTCAATTGATCTGTTTTACTCATTATTCAGAAGCATAGATTAAGTACAGTTTTGCATCTTTTATGTTCAGCGTACAGAGAGATACGGTACAGGATAGGAACTGAGTTGAGAAACAATACACAAAATTGTAGTTAGCAAAAGAGACCGGATACCTTAACCATCCTGTAAGACAGGTAAAAACTGGTAACAGATCATAAAGCAGTTGACAAAACGGATCACATAAGACATAAAGTAGTGATATTAAGGAAAAAGCAAGAATTTGTACAAACAGCTATAAAATATTGTCTTCACTTTGTCAAATCCTCTACTATCCCAATATCTGACGTCGAGGGAAGTACTTTTGTGCACTAATCCCTTCCTGCCAGCAGAGTGGCAGATAATTTTCCGAAACAGTAGGTGAAAACACAGCACAAGCTGTTGTTTTAAAGTTATATCTCGACAATATTACGGAGATACGCCTACCTTTAAATACAATATTCACTAGCCAAAACAAAATCACTGTTCCTAATCACGTCACAAATAAGCAACGACTGTTCCAATGACACAAACTAAAAGTACGAAGTCTGCAAAAAAGTCTGACACGCCAAGCACTTATGATTAACGCTCAGAACAATGTCGTTGCTTACCTTTTGATTGTCTTCATCAAACAAATCATAAGCTCATCCCTCACCCGCCAATTTTTATGGGCGAATGAATTTGACAGAAAATCAAACATAAACTACAAAACGAGGAAAGAAAGTTTAAGACTTTAAAAGAGAAATGGGTAAATTCACACTGAAGCAGATATGTCGGCGAAACAGGCTGTTTGGAGTGACCTAGTGCTGTACCAAAAGTTAACATTTCTGAGAATGCGTTACGTTGTTCCCTACTGACTGCAAAATAAAACTCAGTTCATATTGCAGTGGCTTAACTTTTACTATTTCATTGATACCTAACATATAAAATGTATTGTCTTAAGTTCGGTAATAAACGTGCGAAGTTAAGAAGAAAGTATCGATAAAAAAACTTAGTGGACAAATGTAGCCTCGTTCCGATTGAAAATACTATAGTCTCCCTTTCGTACAAATATTTATACGCCTGCAGATTAGGACGTCGCGAGATTCGTCTTGGCGTTAAGTCGCGCTTCGGTTATGACGGAGTATAATCTTGTAAATGCAAGATTTTGTATATATGTCGACACATGTCTATGCTGTTCGAACCCTTTTCATTACAGCATTCATCGCACACAAAAAGCTATCTGCTAGTAACAAAACCAATCGACAATAAAGTTACAAAATAACAACAAAATACAAAGTACATACACTTTCTTGTAACTAAACTTGTGTACTTTCACGAAAAAACCCCAAAACGTACACCAACTAATTATGAACACTTCATGTCTACCCTAACCTTACCAGTCACCAATATCACTGAAGAATACATTGCTTTTATACTGGCAGTGGAATGAGCTACTCCGAGTCAGACCATCTCTGATCCAAAAGTTCCAATTCCTCAGAATCAGTTTTGAGTTAACGAGGCCTAAGTGTCCAAAGCTCACACACGAGAAATAAATCCTTGACGGTTGTAAACATTGGTTCTTAGTGATCAAAGTTTATCATAAGGCAAGGAAAAAAAAGAAAGTTATTACCTGTGGGGATGAGACAGGGCTCATCAACTTCATCAGTAGAAATTGTGCCTGTTCTCTAACCTAGCAAGACAAACAAACGAAGCTATATATGCAGTGAAAGAACAATAATGACTGTACAAAATGTATCATCAGTAACCACATAGCAAGGTTGTCACAAGAATCAGGGCAGCAAGATGAAGAGGGTCTGGTGGCTGGGTTGTGTTCTTGTAAATCCAATAGACATATAAGACATTGAACTTACTATTATAGTCAATTTCCTGGCTTCATGCAAAATGCACACCTTACTAGTCCAAAAGAAATCTAAAACCAAACAATCGAGGAGTAGGGGACATATCGTAGTGTCATATCAAATTTGAATTCAAAAAGGGTCCCCAATTGTACAATATACTACATGGACTACAAGGAGACTGGGACCCATGTTATGTCCTAATCGAATGCATTCCGCTGACACTGGTTTGTCCCGTTTATCACGCTGATGCCGGGTCTTCAGTTGTTGACTATAAATCTTAACTACGACCTCCAAAGGATATACAAGACCAACTTAAATATAACTGGGAATATTTGGTCAGATTTTAATCTAATGGTGACCTCATGTACATGTCAGAACCTTTACATGATTAGCCTTTAAGCTCCCTCCAAGACGAGTAAGTCTTACCCTACCAGACCATTCATAAACGTCTCCACCATCTGGACGTGAATGCTAATCTTAGAGGAGTTTTGATCCAACTAATTTACTTAAGTTATGAGGGTCACTGCACTGCTTTCACATAAGGAAATGCCTGATGGTACTGTGTGTCATGTGATCACAATTTGCAAAGTCGTACGAGGGTGGGATAGTTCGCTTCTAATATAAAGTTACTTAAAAAGTTCCTAACCAAACAGTTCCGTATTTTGTGCCAATCTCAGCTACCTTATCCCTTAAGCAATACAGCTATGAAACCACAGCGCACGTTACAGAAGGGGATCGCCTATTTATAGCAATATACATTTAACGTCCATAATCTTTCCCGTGAGTACTGAGTTCTAGGCAAGGAGCCATTGCGTATTTTTTTAAGCTCTTGCTATGACTCGATCAAGGTGCTGACCCAATGATCTTCAGCACGCAAAGCCACCACCCTCTCAAAAGCTACTGATTGTGGTTTTCTAATGTAAATGCACTGCAACATAATGCAAGTTCTCAAACACGTGATATCTCAGACGACCAATCATAATTACGGAGGAAGCCTCTTTCTGCACAGGACACTTAATGGTATACGGGCACGTTAAACCTCCTTTTTCAACTCAAATCGCACAATACCAAGCCGATGTAAGAGTGTACAGCTACCTCAAAACATACACATAAACATGAATAAATAAAAGGAAAAACTGGGCATCTTTCACTACCAAGCTGATGTTAGAGCGTACAGCCACATGAATACAGAAAAGAAAAAACTGCGCATAACACTTTGTATTTTGTTCAAGATTTTCATTGTAAACCAGTAAAGCTCTCAAGCTCATAGTTGATTATTATGCGTTAATTGAGCTAGTAACCTAGGTCCTAAATCATGCCATCTCAAGTCACCAAGGAAACATCTGGCCAACGTACTTATCTTAAGTTCTGTTTTTAACCACACTGGGTGACAAGGGTAACTTCGGAAAATTCACAAAGACTAATATTTAGGTTGTTCAACTACCATGCAAAATTCAAAAAATTTCCGTGGCAATCATGGAAGCACGTGTTCTGAATAAAGACATATACGGTGGTAAATTATTCTTGAAACGCTTGTCTTAACACAGTAGATCACTAGAACCATTACTAAATAACTGGCAATATAAATACGACGACATAACAGACTTGTTATTAAAGCAATAGTCAGAAATACGTACTTGCGACTTGGTATCTCCGAGTCTGTCTACAACCGTTGGCGTAACTGGAAAAATAAAAAAAAATATGTCCAAATCCTCCAGAAAAAATGAAAGAAGGGGTGTAAACAAATTTAATAAAAACTTCAATAGTACACAAAAAATAGTGAAAGAATAATATAGGATGGATCAAACAAGGCAGGACAAGACAACGGTAAACCAGACAAGACCAGTCAAAACCAGACCAGGATGGACTGGAATATATTGCAGGAATATAACAGAACGGAAGAGAATACAATAAGAATAAGAATTGAATACAATACAATAGGTATAGAATGGAACAGAATTAAATACAATAGCAAAAATAGAATAAAACGGAACAGAATAAAACAGAATAGAAAAAATATGATAGAATAGAACAAGATACGAATAGAATAGAACAGAATAGAATAGAACTAAACTGAATAGGAACAGAATTTAACAGAAATAACCAACAGAATAGAATGGAACAGAATAGAATTGAACTAAATAGGAATAGAATAATATACAGCAGAAATAGAATGAAACAGAATAGAAAAAATTGAATAGAATAGAATAGAACAGAACATAGCACAATAGCAGAACAAAGAAGAGAACTGAATAGAATAAACTGGAACTGAATTGACTAGAACAGGATAGAACAGAATAGGAATAAAAAGACCAGCAACATCCATGCAATATCCATGCAACATCCATGTCACCACTTAAGTTATGACTTAGAGGGTATTCGCCATGCAGTCGTAGGTGAATACATTTAAAGAAGAGGCTCTTAGCTCACATACAATATTAACACGCTGAAGAGCAGGCATGTAGATCTCCTTTTAGACTGGGTGTTATGCCCTAATGACCGTTGACCTTTCTGAAACATCACATATAATAAACATGGATAACGGCGGTATAAACACATCAGATATTGCATAAATGTGGAGGTTATTTGTTGAAAACGTATGCGGGTTTAGTTTGATCCGCGTTCCTTTCTTCAGTGTCAACAGGAAGGGGGCTCCATAAACACGGAAGTAATCTCATGGCGCATCTCCACAAAACTATTTTCGTGACGACAGTAATAAAAAACTCTATAAGTGTTGTTATAACGAGATTTTTCAAACGGTGTGTTTGGGTTCTTTCCGAAATCTGACTGGCTTATATTTGGACGATCATCAAGTGCTCGAAAAAAGTTTAAAACGATTTGAAAAATCTCGTCTAGTGGTTATGCGCCTCAAGGTATTCGCCATAGGACGAATCCCTGTCCCAGTGTTAAATATCAACTGACAATTCTCCAGTTAACTGGATCCCACAAAATATTTACTGCACTGCCAGTCTCACTGCTGTCTCATCGAAAAATTGGGTGTCTTAGAAGGCTCAGCACATCCATAAAGGGATCTTTGCTACCAAGTAGAGGAATAAAATTGGCTCAATAAGAAATTCATACTTAAATGACAAATGGTCAGAGAATATCATTCTTGGATGTTTGATAAATTTAAAACAAATTTACACGACTGAAAATTGGGTAATGACCAGAAGTAAACAAGGAAGCTTTGCGACAACTTGAACAAACCCAAGACAGAAATGTAATTAAATGCCTACATTTGAAACTTACCATACACTAAACAATCATGCATGGCTGCAGCAGTAACAAACCAAACTTACGACGGCAACGACAGAGCTGGAATGGTATACGTCCACTCTAACAAGCATTCTTAAGTGTGGGAAAAGTTTTGCAATCATTGAGTTGATGACAAACAGAAATGCCTTTTAATACGTACATTGTTTGATTGGTTGTCATTTTACATACTATTACGTTTTTAAGCCCCCGTTAATTACGTGAAGGAATAAACAGAAACACGAACTGTGTTGCAATTGAGAAAAGGTTTTGGCAATAAGTAATTTTAGTTGCGACTATGTTAACAAACGAACGTAAAACACGGCTTAGACAAACATAGTTGACGTTGAGAATGTTTTCTTCTAAGGCTTTGGACCCGACATGCTCGATTTAAACTT
>JANTCA010039472.1:0-10982 GCA_024741275.1 Chironex yamaguchii
CTGCCTTCCATCCTTCCCGTGATGCACTCAGCTCCCATCCTTTCCGTCTTTTATCCAGCCTTCCATCCTTCCCGTGGAGCACTCAGCTCCCAAACTTTCAGTCTTTTATTGTGCCATCTATCCTTTCCGGTTTTCATCCGGCCTTCCGTCGTTCTCGTGGTGCACTCAGCTCCCAACCTTTCTGTCTTTCAGTCAGCCTTGCATCCATTCCGTGGTGCACTCAGCTTCCACCCTTTCCTTTTTCATCATGCCTTCCATCCTTTCCGTGATGCACTTAGCCTTCCACCCTTCTGTGGTTCACTTACTTTTTATCCTTCTCGTATTCGTTAGAATGAGTACCAGCACTGCTGGGAGAAGGGGTAAAAACGTGACCATTGGATAGGATTTACGCACACCATATATATGATAGCAGCTAATCAAAAATAATTTCCGTTGCCTCCGACTTCGATTATCCGTAGTCTTTTATCCATCTTCTAGATATCAATTTAAAGACCCGTATTACGTAGTTGAACAGCATACGTTTTATGAAATATTAGTCTGATATAATTAAGGGAAAGACTACTTAATCAAAAAATGATTCAACTTAGGTCAGTGAACGGAAGCTTTTATATTTTAACCTGGTTATAAAAATAGTGGTCTTTTGTTTAATATTTTAAATATATTTTCTTTCTTATCTTAAAATACTCGTGGATTTCGTGTTTTGTTGCAAGTCGTATTTGAAAGAAATAATTATTTTATGTTGAACTGTATCATACATTTGTGGAGGGTCGAATGGTTATAATGCAAGAACTTCAATTCAAAAACGTTGGATATATGTTGGGAATCTCGGTGTAGCAAATCACAAGGTGTGCTCACATCGAGAAAATGGAACAAGGTTGCGCTTGGTATATTACGCACAGCTTTTTATATCGGACCCTTGCATGAAACATTTTGTACGAAGATGGAATTTATACTTGAGTATGAGAAAGGATCTTACCAGCGGTTATTGATTTCAGATTGGGGTTTAAAATGGAGTACAAGGTCCTAACGTAATTCTAGCCAACCTTCTTTGAAAACCGACAGATTAATTCATTCCAGCTCATACAGATCATCGCATCTGTGCATTATTTCAGTATTTATATTCTCCTGTCATGGTTGAAGAACGTCACGATTCATCATGTTACATCGTCAGGTGCGTCGTTGAATCCGTTATTCGCGCAGACAAGGAAACCATATCCTTCTTTCAAGTCATGCTCAAAGCGTGGTACATACCCTTGCTCTGCTTTACACTCCGGATGTCAAACATAGACATAGTCAAACATACCTAGGTCAAACATACCTAGCCATAGTCAAACATATATAGGTCAAACATACCTAGCCATAGTCAAACATATATAGGTCAAACATACCTAGGCATACATAGTATTTACTGAGTGTAAAGCAGTGTGGCTTATGGGCTTCGCCACAGGAATGAAATGAATGGAAGGGACTTTAGCTTTTTTGCTGTAATAGTTGTGTTTTGTAAGTCAACGGAAAACTAGGAACCATATTTTCTAATTAACCTTCACATATTTCGCATAATACTATGACTGGATGATTCTTAAACCTTATGATTTTAAGTCTTGTTTGTTAGCTTTTATCTGTGCACTGATCTCCAAAACATTTTAGTGTTTTAAGATTATTGTTTTGTGAAAAGCATGTCTGTTCGTTCTCAGTCGATCTCAGATGCGGATCAAGGTTAGGGTTAAGGAAAGTTGTCGGTAAATTATTGAACATGTGCTAAAAGGGATTGTCATACAGCTTTGATAAGCGGTTAGCTAATTATCAGGCCCTTTGCAGTTAATATAGGGCTCCATTTCATACACTTGTCAGGAATCCGCGGTCTTAAGGTAGGTTATAAGACTTTACCTGGGAGCATGCTTTATGCTTAATGCCAGGAAACCAAGAATCGTGTACATGTTTTATTTCAATGAAGATTTGATAAAATATGCTATTAATGAAAGCCTAATATTGCTGACTTTGCAGTCTTCAAAGTATAATGTCGAATATTTGCAGTTTTAGTATGTTGAGTACAACATATTTTTCATATACATGTTTTGAGTCGTCATGGAGGGGAGTTGGTGCTGAATATTTTAGAAAACGGATCAAGGAAGTAGAAAATGGAGGAATATTAAAAAGCCAGAAAAGTATGACCACCTATATAGCAGCAGATCCACTAACATCATATGGTAGATAGAATTACCCCATGTTACTGCCGACGTATATTTCGTGCCCAAATTCAATGTCACGATTCGCGTATTGGATTTTGAAGCCATGTTTGGAATGATCCTTGACGTTTGTTGTCAAATGTAGATTTAATGTAGGAAATACCAATGATATGAATAATGTATAAGATGATACATGTAGATATGGTTGATACATGCGTCAGTGCGTACCAGATGGCATTTTTCATAACTTATCGTTTGCCAATATTTTCCACAAACTGTTCCTGTCAAAGAACATGCCAAATTTAGGGTGATCACTTAGTCGCTTTTAAATTCAAAATATGATTTATTATCTTCATATTTTAGATACCGCCAGATCGAGTTATTTGAAGTCATCATTCCGTCGCTTACAGTTGAAATCGGAAAAGACAGAAACCCAGTAGAATGGTCCGAGGATGTTACAACATTTTGTACTAAAGCTGATATTGTAATTAATTTATTGATTGATCGCATCTCTGCATTAAAACAAGATAAAAGTACGGATCCTACCATCAACGCAGGGAGGGAATCCAAAGTGAAGGAATTTTTGAATGATGTCAAAGTAAGAACATGATTTTTTTAAAAACAAAGAATGAGAAGGGAGAGAAAAGTAATATACCTTAATTGAAAGAGATATTACTTGCCATTCTTTGTGTTGTCTTTTATTTCATTACTTTTTGTTGCCTGGAGTTGCACTATGTATCGAGTAACTTTAAACGATTAACGTATGCCATCAAGAAAATTTATTGTCCTTGTGATGAATACAAAAGTCATTGTTGCACTACTCTGTTTAATGTTCATTTAGTCATCTACTTATCTATTAATATTTACTGTTTTGTTCGTATATGTATTTAAGTATTTACTCATATGTCCATTTATTTAGCTATTTATTTACGTATTATTTATATATCCATTTATTTGTCTGTTTATCTACTTATTTATGTTTGCATTTATTTATATATTTACTTACTTATTTATACATTTATTTATATATCCATTTATTTTATATTAATTTACTTATTTTGTATATGTACATATATTTATCTATTTGTTTACTTATTTATTTATATGCCCATTTATTTAGCGATTTACGTATTTATTTATGTGTCCATTTATTTAGATATTTAATTGAGCAATACAATTAGCTGTTTTATTGTTTTATTATAATATTTATCGATTATTTTCTATCTGTTTTGTTTATTAATTTGTTATTTTATTTGTTGACTGGTTTCTGTATTTGTTAATTAATTCCTTTATGTATTGATTGATGTATCCCTCTGTTTGAACATGGATTATGGTGTGTTTTTGTGTTAATTCATTAATTCGTTAATGTGTTGATGGATTTATCTTCTTTGTTTGTTTTGTTTATTTGTTTACCTGTTTAGTTTTGACATATTTATTGCTACTCCCTTTTTATCTTACAATTGTGTTGATTAGAAAGAGTACTATCACTTTAGTGAATGTATGAGTTGCTTAAAAATGAAAGCGGATAGTTTACGGCAAGCACATTTTGCTTTGACACAAGAGGAATTACCAGACGAGCAGGAAAATCTTGACAGTCTGCAATTAAAACCATCTGAGATGACAACGTTGAAGTCAGATATTGCCAACATGCTTGTCAAACTCAAGAGAGATCTCTGTGATATCGTGGAATGCTGGAATACAAAGTAAGGAGTATTGTTTGTCGTATCGGTATGCACTAGAATAACTTAAATGTGTGAAAGAAAAAATGTTATCAAACCTGAAATGTTATGCTACACATCTTCAATCAAAGCTTTGATGCCTTATTGTGTTTATCCTTCTAAATAAGTACGATTTAACACTTTTTTTCTCTTTTGCTGTATCTTTTGTTGTTGAGAGTTGTTAGCTATTTCAACGAAATATAAACCTGACCTCGTTATAAGGAAAAGGTATTGACAAGTCAAATGCCCGGTCCATCCCAATCCACCAATCAAAGAACCACTGAAAGTTATCGCAACAGCAAAAACCATGACGGGATCTTTGTTTAACTGCTCATATGCAATACATGTAAATGCTTAAGTTTCTTCATTTTACACCACAGACACTGGCCTTGTCCTATTTTATCATCTGTCCGCCCGAAACATTGGATTGAAACATGCAGACAATTTTCTGATCACTTGGTGTTTAGAAGAGCCTTGTGCCCATAATATTGTACTCCCATATACCGATGCATCATAATTTTTAAGACTGAAGAATAAACATTCAGTTTTATACATTCGTTTTTTTGTTTTTGTGTTTTCGTCTCTCTAATCCAGTTATTTATATTCTTTATTTTACAACGTAGGCTGCAGGAGTATGTTCAGCAAGAAAAAAAAAGAGAAAAAGTTGGGCGACCATCATCACCACCGCGTAACAGCGCCAGTTCGAGCAACTTTGAACCATCCGAAGTTGGACAAGTGAGTTCCTATATATTTTTTTTCTCTTCCGTTGTCTCTCTTCTCCTTCTTTTAGTCATTTTTTCTGTTCCTATTTACTTTTGTTATCTTATCCCTTGTTCTACGTTGTTTCTTTTCTTTCATTCGTTCACTCTGTTGCCTCCTCTTGTGGTTTTCCTCGATTCCTTTTGTCTTTTATTGTTCTTTATTACTCACAGGCATCGATTTTGTTGCCATACTCTGTTATTTTAATAAAACTTGTCTCTCTTAACGCCGGTTTTCACTTAAGCGAATTTTTCAGCGAATTCGTCAGCGATTGGAATGTCTTTTGTTCTTTCTAGGCATGGGCGAATTCGCGAGCGAAATGTGGAAGTTGAAAACAGTTCAACTACGCAGCGAATTCATTAGCTGTTGGAATGCCTTTTTTTCTTTCTGGGAATTGGCGAATTTGCTTCCTTTCGCTGACGAATTCGCTCAAGTGTTCGCTCAAGTGGAAACTGGCCTTTACGTCTCCCGTTGTGTTTAATGAGTAATGGGCAGTCTTGTCTCGCCTAAAGTGCTTTTCTCGGTTGGATTCAGTTAATCGATAAACATTTCACTGAATATCGGAATAATTACCATGCCAAAAATACTAGTGCCTTCCCTGGTACTAACTTGCACTGCTATTGACAGAATGCAACATCAACATTGTGTGCGCAATAGATTTAGTTTTGGATAATACAGATGATGTGGTGACTAATTTTCTTTCTGTGACGACTTTTCTTTCTTTGATAGGTTACTGCTGCCGAAATTACATCTAGCATGAAAGTGGAAAAAAAGCCTTTGAACTTAACCGAAAACTCCGAGTTTCAGCCAAATTATTATTCCTCTGTCGAGAATGTCGTGAACTCTGTGCACGAACCGGTGTCTGAGATATTTTACTGTAATGGATTTGTACCAAAATCTCCTCCATGCATAAATCAAACGTTGAATGCTGCTACCGCTACCACTGATGAAATTCGTTTAGAGTCCAAAAGTGTTAA
The DNA here is from genome assembly GCA_024741275.1 of Chironex yamaguchii. NCBI lineage: Eukaryota > Metazoa > Cnidaria > Cubozoa > Chirodropida > Chirodropidae > Chironex > Chironex yamaguchii. The sequence goes on from JANTCA010039472.1 coordinate 5,641, forward strand.
TGCGATAACTGATGACGACGTTATCTTAGTGGAAGATTCCTTTACCAAGTCGGACGATGTGTTTCACAATAGCCGAGATCAAACAAATTTCGAAAATGCTTTGGCGGGTCTGTCGGAAACAAACGAACTAGTTCATGTTTGTCGAAATGATCAGCAACGAGATTCTGAACACGGATCTTTTATGGTGATTCAATCTCCTGCCGGGCCTTCATCAAAAGTTACCGATGAATCAATGATTACTGATCTTGGCAAGGAAGAAGGAGGCCGAGAAAGTAGTCGTGCGGGAACACAGAATTCTTTGCCCTCAGGAGAATCCAGAACTTGTTCATCAGCAACCAAGAGGACTGGTTCATCAATGGAGTCGTTATCCCTTATCGCTGATCAGGGATCCGTCACCGAAGGTGAACTGTGGGTGGAAGGCGACCATTTAAGGCAGAAGACAGTCATCAAGAGATGTTCCTCTGACAGCAAAATTTTTGATGTCCGACAAGGCCAAAGAGAGTTAGTCCGGAAAAAGATATCTGATACAGGTATCTTTGAAAGGATAAATGAATCTTGTATGGTGGAAGTGAAGGAAGGAACCACTCTAAGCACAGAGAGTTTATTAAGTGTAGAATACGACCATGACGTAGTCCAGGAACACTGGATGATTGCCACTAAAAAGAGGACAGGGACAGTAATTAATACATTAGAAAGAAGTGAAAATATTGAGCAGAGTTCATGCGATGATCTTTGTCAACATGATGATCAACTTGACTCGATGTCATGCTGTAGTAGCATGGTAGTTGAGGTCCACAGTGAGGATGATCTGTCGGAATTGAGCTCCGTGCGTGGAATATGTGATTTTGACGATGACGTTGGTGCCGACGATGACGATGATACATCAAGCTTATCGTCAAATGAGGAGCCCCCAGAAGACGTTGACTTGGAACCGGTGTATGGCATAAGCCTCGGACAATCAGCAATTGACTTTGCAGGATCATTGAAACGCAAATCAATTCCGGAAGGTTTAACAGGCCAGTATTTAGATGATGCTGACAGTTTGATGGATAGCGAACAGTATAACTCATGTGCCTCTTCTCCAACTTATCGAAAAGATATTCGGGCATCTTTGAATACGAAATCAGAGGAAAAGCAAGCAGTAATCAATGTCAAATCGGATAATCCGAACGATTCTCGTTATTTCGTTCCAATTAGAAGTGATCCGACTTACGAAAACGAGAGCATAAAAGATATGAATTATGCCGCGCAAGAGTGCAGTGTTTCCGGCTCGCAACCTCGCATTGACGTGAAAGCGGATGCAAACGTAGTTTCTAAAGTTCAGTTAAGCGAAGGTCCGTCCAAAGGTCTGGTTAAAGAAGAGGTCGTTTCTATGTTGCTGTCTGACTCTGTTTTACGTAAACGCACGCAAGCTTTTACGACTGATATTTCCACGGTTCTGGAGCCTTTGGCTAAAGAGGATCTAACAATATCGAAGACATCTTGTTTATCACAATACGATGAAGCATCTACTAGCAAAGACGAAGTGCTTGTACCTGAAAGTTACGTCGCGAACTACAATGATTTGCTACCGGTGCATAGCCGAAGCGAACCGTTGCTTGTGCAGTCTTCGGTTGCATCGCAATCTGTTACTACATTTGCTAATGTGTCTTTAGGGCATCGAAGGATGGCGTCTGCACCGTCACTTCATAGTTCAAAAGAACGAAGGGCCTCTGTTGAAGATGCATATATCGACAGTCCTGTTACCCCAGGTAGCCCCTTTTTGTATCTCCAGAATTCCGGTAATCGACATCGTAGTCATTCTTACGCAAATGCTACCAGCAAGCTATCGGTGTCGTCTGCTCATAATTTTAAGGAGGAACAAGAAGAATTGGCAAAGATGGCGGAGCAGATTTGCCAAGAGGATCGACGAGATGTGGAAAGGGATGATCCAGAGGAGATTCAGGTATGTTCAAGCCATTTTGTAATTTAACATGTGTGATTTGGTAAGCTAACTCTGTAAACATTTCAATTTCTTTATCGTTGGTTATCCGAATCACCCCATAATGAGTTGCATATCACTGTATTCCCACGTTAAAGCGTCATGGGCTTGTATTATCATCATCATCATCATCATCATTTTAGTTTGCTATGCCTTTGCTGACAGATAGCCTCCACATCAGCCTTCACACACTCTTATTCTGTGCCCCTTGCATTCACGTGGTGCCTCCAGCCTGCTCAATGTCATCTCGCCATCTCTTCGTGGGATTCCCTCTAGCTTCCTTATTTCTCTTTGTGTCTACTTCTATACAGTGGATAGGATACAAAAGGTATAACTTTCCGTCTCCGTGAGAAATGAGGTGTATGCTAATGTTCGTTGGAGATAGTGTCGATGACAAGAGAATGGAAGCACTAGCAATTATGTGTAAAAGGAATGAAGGTCAAACAGGCTAAGAGAAACGTCTTCAAAATACAAACATAAGCTAATAAGCTAATAGAAAGACAATACCAGAGAAGCTTTTTATGTAGGCTGCTAACTCTGAGAAGTGTAGGTATTTTCACTGCTAACTGGAAGCTTGCTAGAGTAAAGTTGGACCATTGAGGAAAGAGCTCTTGATAAGTTTTTTTACGGGGTCCTTTGTAGAAGGAAAATTGTCTTACATGTACCAGTCACGTAGTCTGTGGAATTCTTACTCTATAGGCAGGTGAATTAGTGATTACTTTAGTATTTTTCTCATTTGTCATGTCTTGTTGCCTGTTTATTAAACATTTATTTATCTATGTAGCATAGTGTCTTTGTTTGCTTCAGCTTCCTGTATATACGCGGTTGGTACTCTAGCTGTTGCTTTGAAGTATAAATTGTGACTTAACTGCCCTTTTGAAGAAGAGAACAATCCATCCGTGAATTTTTGAACTACAATGCTTAAGTCATGCGACAGAATTTTGTATTTCATTAGTCATATTCTAGCTCCACCGCACCACATGTCTGTGAATCTATCTGTCTGTTTGTCTGCCTATTGTGATTGTATATCATTTTGTCAAGTTTGAAGAGGGTATAGAAGCCTCGGAGAGCTTACAGCCAGAATCTAAAACTGGTGAAACTTCTCAGGAATTGAGTTGCCACGGATCGACATCAGTAACAACATCTGAAGCTGGAGATATTGACGAAGGAGACATCAAAGCAAGAAAATTGTCGAAAGAGCGGCCAATCAATGAAGATTACGACAGCAGCAAAGAATCAGAAGATATTCGATCAGTTCCTAGGAAATATAAAGGTGAAAATGTCATTGCGTTTTTTTAATTCCTTTTAAATCTGTTGAAATCTGGTGTAGTGCAAGGTTTCATTTTCTCTTGCATAATTGAATAGGAGATTGAAATCACACATTATTACGAAGAGCTGCAACGGTAGGATCCTGGTAATGTGTGTATGTGTGTGTCTGTTGAATTACGTAAATCTGCAAAAAATGCTATCGAATTTGACGTCAGGAGACGCTGAATCGAGTTTAGTGTGCATGGTTACTAAGTATTTTTTAGTTCCGTTTAAAAGTTGCTACAACGTTGGGTTTTTTTGTTTACAGCACACACATTTAGTACTTGATGTTCACTTGGTAGCTACAAAACCATGACTCAAGAAAGAAAATAGGCAAACAGTTGTACAAAGATTGTTGTTGCAAGGACTATTAAAATCGCATGGAATACTGTCTGTAGTTTGATGTACATTAAATTTATTGCTGCTAACCTGTGTAATAATTAGTGCCACTAGGACGATAACTTGTATGCGTCTTCTTTGGCATTGCCTGGTAAACAGTTCTGTATCCTTCCCTAGTTTTTTTTGGTAAATTACTTTATCGCAAAGGTTTGATTCTATTTGCTGTAGGGCACGCCCGTCAAAAGTCCCTTCCTAGTCGACAACTTGGAATGATTGGTAAGTGTAAAATAGGATTGATGTAGTTTTGTAGTACTATGCATGCAGTATCATGGACACTAGTAGCGTCAGTGTTGTCATCATCATCGTCATATAGTCGTTAAATTAATTGTCATTATCATCATCATCATTTATCCGTCGTCACGTTGATCGTCATCGTCGTCGTGGTTATCATCATTGTATTCGTGATTATTGTCATCTTTGTAGTGGTTATCGACCTTGTCGTCGTGGTTATCGTCTTCGTGTCGTAATTATCGTCATCATGTGGCGATTGTTGTCAGTCATCGTTATGTTCGTCATCATCGTCTCGATTAACGTAATGGTCATCATAATTTTAAACATCATGACCGTCGTCTTAATCGTCGATATCGTCATGTGTATCGTCCTCGTCCATGTCGTCATGCTTTTCGTCGTCATCGGACTCGGTATCGTTATCGTCATCGTAGTCGTCTTTGTTATAATTATTACCAATCACCATGCATGATGGTCATTGGCGTCGTTACCACCAGTACCACACCAGCTCTACCACCATCTCCACCGTTCATGCATCTTTTCAGGTGATTATCTTTTTCTCGCATTAAAAATCCGACATACTCCTTAAAATTGTTCCAATAATTTATTACCACATGTTTGCCCTATTTTTTGCTGTTAGTTGTTGATGGTCACCTGAATTGTGTTGAAAGTTAATTATAAGTTATTACGTTTGCATACTGCACATTGCACGTGTATTTCCATAGCCTTATGATTGGGATTACCAACTGGCTATCATCGGAAACTAAAATAGAAGTGGAATCGTATTTTTCTTAATTGTGCATTCAGTTTTGCTGTTTGCAGCACAGAACACTGCCCCACTCACTTGCTGGCTCACAAAGTTTACTTGATTAAACGATTTATTTATGTACTCAATTGTTTCTTTATTGACTTTTTCTATATTTGTGAATTTAATTTGCGTACTTACTTAATTGAATACCTAATCTGTGTATCTGTTTATTTGTCTGTTTCAATTTATCTATTTGTTTATTTGGGCGTTTTACAATTGCAGGTATTTCTGATTTCAAGGAAGAATTTGAATCCAAACCATCGCCAATCGAGGGTAAGGGAACATGCGAACTTCAAGGTAGACTTAGTATTTTTTATTTGTTTGTGTCGTTATTAATGGTAGTGCCATTCTTGAAACAATATGTTAACACATTCTACTAAGGGACTCCCAGTCCCAGTGTAATATATATTCTACTTATGGACTCCCAGTCACATTGTAACACATTCTACTAAGGGACTCCAAGTCGTAGTGTTACACATTCTACTATTTGACTACCAATCTCAGTGTAACACATTCTACTAAGGGACTCCCAGTCCCAGTGTAATATATATTCTACTAATGGACTCCAAGTCGTAGTGTTACACATTCTACTATTTGACTCCCAGTCGTAGTGTTACA
>JANTCA010039483.1:4600-19901 GCA_024741275.1 Chironex yamaguchii
GATAGATCGTAACCTGTTCCATACTTACAGTGTTTAACATACTTCTAAATTGTTTGCTTGAGTGTGATCACTGAATTATGTAACACCCAATTTTGTCAAAAGAACGTGGCACTGATTGAGAAGCGGCAGAGGATAACATTTCATCACACTCACAAATATAGAAAGGAAGGCATGACCAATTAGTTTCGTATTCCTTGCTTATAAGATATCAGACGTATATCTTATAGCTAGCAAATTTCTGAATTTTGCTACTCGTTGTGGAGTACGAGCCATGTCTGTATAACATTCCCTTGTTTGCAATTAGCATACACAATAATTCCACCAACAGGCCACGGAAGTTTGGGACACAGTTGACGCAGCACTTCTTACGTTTTTCGTTAGAAATGCCTTTACATATTATGCAAATATTAGAACAGAACGTTTACTATAAATATGTTGCTAACTCGTTACAGATGATTTGGAGATTTTTGTAGTAGTACATACTAGAAGTTCCATTTGGTTATCATTGCCCTAAAATATGAAAGAGTTGGTTTCAGTGGTAAAATAAATTGTGCCTAATCAAGACGCTTTTTGCTTTTCCGTTCTCACAATCTTATAATGATTTTCATCCAACTTAGCATGATGTGGAAAGAAGGAAAAAATTATGAAATATATGTTTCAAAATACCTTTTCAAATTGCTTATTTGTAACATTATTGCCAACCGTTTAAGTCAACAATTACGTGACATTTCCAAACCTAGTACAAAATACTTTATTTTCACGTGTATTGATGTAAAACGATTTTAATCAAAACAAGTTGTTTTACGTTCTTCTTCTGAATTATCTTCCCTGCATGAAATATAAATGAGCTAAGCACATTTTCTCGTAACGAATAATTACGACAATACCAAACCAACAGAAAAACGTGGAGGATTTTGGGCGCGAAGATTAGGCAGCGAAATTATGATGCACTGTCAAACACAATGCACAGTATACAAGCATAAAAATATACATTACACATTAATATTTTTGAATTCTGCATTTAAAGACATTGAGGATAAGATTCTTGTTTATGGAATTCTTTCCTGCATTTACTTCGCACATTTGTATCAAACCATTCAAAATTAAAACTTGCAGAAAGCCAGTGCTTGCAAACTATCCACCTCTAAGACTCAACATTGACGAAGTAGAATGTTTATTTCAAAGAAAAAATCACATCATTTGATATATTATTGCTTAGAGCCAATCCAACTCACTTAGTCTTTATAGAAATTAATTGAAGCGCCTATAACAGAATAACACGCCTTTACAAAAACGTTTCTTAAATTTAGTAAATAATCATGGAAAAATCCTGGGATCGCCTTTATTCCCACAGAAATTAAAATTGCTTGCCCAGAAAACTATTTTTGTTATTAAGATATTTAGATAAAATATCATTTATAGTTATGTTTAGATCAGCCTTTTGCCTACATATATTTACTACATGTTAATTTTATGATCTATTGTGGTTAAAGAAATTAAAAGAAGGACACTATTGCATGAAAATACATTTGAATGATGATGCAGTGGAATCTCAATTGAATTTGTATTACTCTCTCTACTGATCTCATTATGATAGGGTCATAACTGTAAAAAATACGTATGTTCACTTACCAAAGTCTGCAATCTATCACTTGATGGCTGTTTTATCATCAGATGGGCACTTGAGTCGTTGCTCTGCCAGAAGAACGATCTGTCTGTTATTATGCAAAAGTCAATTCGTAAAGTAATCCCGCTGTGGAATGCTATGTTCTCAGTATACTTGAAAAGGAGTCCATAAAATACAAACAGTAGTCGGTCGGAGTGAATCGCTGTCAGAGACTATAATCCTATAACCTGAATCGTAATATGCTACTACAGCAGGGTATATTTCAAATATACTTGCTATACGACATCAAAACTTCATTAAATATGAATCATTTAGGTTTAATTACCGACTTTACTGTACAACCATGTACATGAAACATTCACCGACGCAAGTAAACTGTTACTACAGTAAGTTAAAGTATAATGATAAAGCTCTTAAAGATATTTGCACTATTATCAAGGGCATAGAAGCAAACGAAAGATAAGTGTAAGTGTAGGTAATTAGCCTTAAAAGCAACCATTAAACTAAATATACTGAGAGGCCACTAAGCTTGGACTTCACATCAATGAGTATGAAGATTTAAAACTCTTAGAGAAATCATGTGAATAACTTTCTTTGTTTTGAAGATGTAATGAATTTGCGAGTAAAAGATTAGAATATTTACGCAAGTTAAAATAAAGGATTTACAATTATTAGTCATTGACATCTGCTTACTTGCTGTATGTAAAATGGGTGTTAAATACGTGTTCCATTGTCCGACACAACGCTCATGTCTTCTAGTTAGCATGACTGGTAGTCACGATAGCTGGATTTTCTAAAAACTAAAACTTAGGTTTTAAAACGATTAAAGGAATGTAATCCATAGATGTGACAATAGTTACTTTCTTTCATGAAGAGTCTAAGAATCAGTAATAAATAGAGGGTAGAATTTGTTATAAAGCAATTTCATAACTGCAAGTGGGTAACAATGACTTTAGGTGCAAAGATTACCAAGTGGCCAAAATGTGAAAAAAGTTACAAATTCTGTAATGTCAGACTGTTTACAGTATGCCATGTTCTTAAAATAATGGCAACGTAATGAACAGTCTTAAGATAAATTTTGAGAATCGTTTAAACGGTATCTTTAACATTTTCCTATAAATATCATAATTACTATATGCCAACTTGCCACACTGTTTTGCAGATTTACCGAACTTCTCATTTGATCTCTGAACGAAAAGCTCGTTTACACACAAGCTGGCGCTCAATTTAATTTCTCACAGGGACGAGCATCGCGTTACAAAAGAACTAAGCTAATAACAAGTGCGTAATTGCTAGGGCAAAATACTATAACTGTCCGCTCACCCTATAACTTCATGCTTTGAACCTATGATAAAAAGTAAGCGTCATCTCTATTTTGTCATTATCTTCCGCTATTAAATAAGGGATGCTTTGCTGTTACGTTATTGTGAATTGTTACAGCTAGATACCTTACACAAGAGTTACCATCTGGGATAAGGTCTGGTACAAAAACTACGAAAATGTCCCAAGTGAAAAAACATGTAAGCCTCGAGAGAAGGATAAGCTAGGTATCTACATAAAGAGAAAGTGATTTACACCGATTTTGAGAGGACTTAAAGCTATGGTACCTCCACTTGCTATAAGTAAAGAAATTCAACATTCGTAAAGCAAAAAAAATCAGTATTCTGCAACTTATGTTGACAGGTTATGCATTGAATCCCATCACATGTTTGTTCCTTAAAACTCCGTAGTGAACTATGTCAATATTTCTTGCAAAATCAGGGAATAGTATCAATAGTTCTAACATTTGTGCCAGAAATGTTGCAGTTTATCAATTTTAAGATAATATATCAAAAACTGAAGAGCCCCCAAAACTTCTTGTCTAGGAAAATCTTTTACTTCTCTTTGCTAAAAGCAGTCTATGCGTTATCTTACGATGCATTGAATCCCATCACATGTTTGTTCCTTAAAACTCCGTAGTGAACTATGTCAATATTTCTTGCAAAATCAGGGAATAGTATCAATAGTTCTAACATTTGTGCTAGAAATGTTGCATTTTATCAATTTTAAGATAATATATCAAAAACTGAAGAGGCCCCAAAACTTCTTGCCTTGGAAAATCTTTTACTTCTCTTTGCTAAAAGCAAACTATGCGTTATCTTACGAGCAACATCAACAGCTTGCTGTAGTTTTGGCAGCATCTAATTCAGACGAAAAAGCCCGGAATTATTTCAAAACATCAAGCGTAGTAGTATACTTCAAAATTTGACCTTTATTTAATTTTTATGGCAGAGTTTTAAGATAACATGGAATACTAATGGTCTGGTCAATCGGACAGTCTTTTGATAAAGTTTATGGAATTGCCTTGTATAATAATGGAGTATTATTGTTTTGTCCTGTAGATTGTCGTGTTATTATCATTATCTATGGCATTGTCTTGAGGTATCATAGAATATTACTGGTCTTGTTCTGTAGATTCTCTGTGATTATATTTCATGACATAGCCTTTATTTGTCATAGTTAGGGATTCAAAGATTTAACTAGAATGTTTACTCGTAGATCATGATCATTATCATAATTGTTGTCCCTTCTTCGTTGACCTTTGAATTCTTGACAATGCGTCGATTTGAAATAAAATTTGCTAATTATTTTCGATTTGTTTTGTAAGTTGACAGATTTCATTTCTGAATGATTTGGTCCTATAAATATACATTAAACGTCAGTCAATCTACCTTACACTTTATAAAAGACCCTTTACGATCGGGTAAACACTGACTCAACTATCATCGTTACTCGGCTTCACAATACGTGTCCCAAAACCCTCTGGATCTCGTTGCCGAAGATTTTACGGTAGCCATAAAAAGTTTAGTTCTATCTGTCTCATCAATAATACGTATCTTTGATGCAAATCTTTCTTTTTTTAATTTAAAAATCTGCTATCAATCTGAGTCCAAACACAGCAAATACCGTTTGAAATTTATTCCATTTGATTCATTTAAGGTTACTATATAGCAAATTTATTTTGAAGCCTAGCAAATCTGATTTGATTTTTTCCTTGTCATCAACAAATCTTCAGTGGCAAAAAATGATTTATTTCGTTATTAAATAGATTTTAAGCGACATCTGCTTATTTTGGTAAAATTTGCTTTCCCACAACAAAGCCAAACCATAGCACGACAACACTTAAAGATAATATGAGGTTTCCTTATTGCTAGGTTACGAACTTTGTTTTGAATCATTGTACACGCATAGACGTGACATAATAGTAGAAGATTTGTGCTACTTATTATCTAACATTTGAATCCTGTTAAGTTTTAGAGGAAATACTTTCACGGAGTGCAATCAAAGCAGAGATATGGCTTTGATCTTGAATGGAGACATATGACCAGATAGGACGCGAAATCGGGTTTTATTCGGGACGTAAGTTACGAATGCAGTCAAACAAATACGTAGGCTGATATAAACACGAGTAATTATTTCATAAAGCAGGAACCATTATAAACATTAAGCCTGTCCTGTTGAGAAATGAACACTCAAGGTGAGAATTAAACCATTCGGTTAAAACTAGTTGGAATAAGTAACTTTCTAATCTAAAATATTTCATGAAGGACAATACTATATTTTTGAATCTCATGTTATTATTTGAAGTACGATACAAGTGTTAAGTGTCAGTTCTTATTGAAATATATAGATCCACGTAATTTTTTCCCGGGACACTTAGTGTTTTACAAATGCACAGTAATGGGAAATTAAGTAAGTTTAGAGGCATTCATCTTTTGAGGGTTGTTCATCTTGAAGCAGATTTTAACATAATTGCCTTCGTTATTAATAACGTAGAAAGGGTTCTCTGACGTGATTCCATTGTTATTTACACCAATTTGCTAAAAGAAAGAAAGAACAGTCATCCTAGTAATTGTTTTAATGGTCAGAATCCATGGAGAGGTTAAAAAAGATTTGCAAGTAAGAAAAACACTTTATGTCCTTTATTTATGACAGACTGGCTTATCTATCTATATATCATCCCTTGTAAATAGCTTAATATCTTAAGAGAAGTTTGTTAATATTCGTTAAATGATGGAAATAATGGAAAACCATGAATACCAAATTATGGAGATAATTTTTGACTATCATTATCATTATTTTGTGAGCGTACTAGCCTCCTTACTTTTAATCATAAGACTCTATAATAAGTCATCCGCGTAGTAAGAACAGGAAGAAGTTTTTATAGCACGTGGAGTTTTTAATGCTAGGTCGTCCTTACAGTGTATACCGATTTAATCCCTATTTAAGTAAACGCTTTTTCTAGTTTTGCAGAGTTCTTCAATACTCACTGCTCTACAAAATTATCTTCTTGTTGTGCAGTTTAGAGTTTGCATACATGCTACCGAACGTATCAATACTTCTACGTTTAACACTTTTCGTAAGTGTTCTTCTGTCGTTTCCCACTCATGTCTAGTTTCGATATTAAGTATGACGTTCGTACGTTTGTAATTGATGTTTGTCTTGTTCTGCCTGTAGCGGATTTTTCTTTATTCATTTTATTTCATTTTGTCGTCTGTACTTTGTCATTCATTCTCGTGGTCTGTTCTGAAAGCAACACTAACGTAAAGAGGAATTTATTTCTCTAGTTTTGACATACTTGATTGTCTCAGCGTGAAGACATTCAATTTTGACGATTAGTAAACATAAACGATTAAGTGTAGCCTTACAACATGTTATTTTGGTATTAGTAAATGAACGCCTTGTTTTACAGTCTCGATTACAGGCAACCTCTGATTATCAATATCCTCGTCCTCTAAGAGAGTTTGATCACAGGATTTGTATTGAAATATGGGCAGTCTTTTATTATCAGATAATCAGAACATCAAACATTCAAAGCTGGCTCCTACTTAAATCAAATGCACAATTATTAAACTTTCCATAAGTTTAAATAAGAGTTTTGATTAAAGATAACCTAGACATTTTATAATCGATTATCTACGAAGTGTTACTGTCGCTGTTTACTAAATCTTGCAACCTAAAGAAAGTCAAATATTAGAGATTTAAAATTGTGCACCTTAAGAAAGATCTATGTACACCTTCCGCTTCAAAATAGGTTAAAATAAAAAGTAGATTGATTAAAGTATATTTAAAAGTGTACACTTACCTACACTACAAAGTACCAAGTGTGAAATGTGTTCCCAGAAAAGTTTCCAACTTTCCATTTATCTACTAGTTTCTAATTCTCGTGCTTGACATACTGTCACTTGATGAAATCACATCTTGTGATCCCGTGCGTCTGGCATTAGAAATTGTTAGCAGTTTTCCTCACACTTTACATGTCATGTCTGCTGGAGGTTCTGAACCATGATCTTCAAAAAGAAATTATTTGCATCCATGCTCGTACACTTTTGATCTTTTAATTATTTATTAGCTATTTCTCTGGCAATCATTTTGTAAGTTCTGCCAATAGAACCACTTAAAGTACATTTTGCAAGGATCTCAACCATGGAATATTTGCGGTACTCCCCGGAAAAATTTAATTTCAAAAGAGCTTGCTTGATATGATAGGTGGAGAGCAGCTAATTACAAATTGTAGGGAAAAGTGTTATTGAAATTTTAAGAATTACAGTATTTCGGAGACTATTATGTTTTCGTTCATAGATGACCTCACTATTTGAGACACAATGAAGCTAAGGTCTATACGAGGATGCTGGATCCTAGTTGTCAGTTTAATTTTCAATACAATTCAAGTTGGTGAGTAAAGGTATTTTTTATCCTATATCGCAGTTTATATAGACATGTTTTCGTCTTCTCTTCACATTTTACTTAACATCATGGCAGTAAAATGAGTAACTTGTAAAATGTGATACAAGTTGGGGCGTACATGCTTTGGCGCAAGGAGACGTTGTACGCTGGTTTTTCTATCAATTAAGAGAAGTTTGCCAGTGTTTGGAATTCTCCCAATTATGCTGACAAGCGTACCAACTATTCAAAAGATACTAATGTCTTTTGCAGTATTTTTCGTCTAGTGATACCTGCCCTTAAGTCAATATATATAAAGTGGCAAGCTATGAAAAATGTGGTCATGAATTCCAATCCCAGCAAAGCAGTGACCTTGTAGACTCCATTTCTCATAGATAAAATCAAAGGACATCTAGCATAATAATAGTTATGTCGTCACTTATGATTAACTCTCCTCTCGCATATAATTGAAGCACAAAAGTATACATGACAAATTGATAGATACCAGAATGATTTTAACGGTAAGAAAATATGTATGAAATGCAGGTATAAATTAAAACATCACGTGAGACATACTTCTCTCGCCCATTTGCTTCTAATAAAATTAAGACTTCGAATTTGTTTTAGAATTTGTCATAGACAATTGTTTAAAGATAAGAGGAGTCACAGGAAGTGCGGAGAATAATGCTTTTATAGACTTAAAATGTTAATGATTAAAACATTATTTGTTTTCGGCTTCCAATCTAACCGGACCTGTTGAGGGCATAAAGTAAGGTAATTAGGAAGAGGGATTTTCAGGCAAAGAGCAGCTGCAACAACGAGAGGACATTCTATCCGCCTTACACAATTGCCATACTGTACGAAATGTGGAGGTTCTACTTCTTTTGTTTTTGCATGTGGGCCAGGTGGCAGATTTTAAAACTCACTAATTATTTTTGGATACTATTATTTCCATTTTCTTCTCAAAAAGCTATGATCAATTTTGTTCTGTTTTCGTTTGTTTTATCAGATCATTGGACAACAGCACAAACTTCAACGCATAACAACAATTTATTGACATCTGTATCACATAAAAACATGGTTTTAAATAGTAATACAACTTCAGTTTCATTGCAAAGAATGTCAATGACCGTAAGCGCAATCTCGGCTTCGGCAAGCACTATAGCATCGCCAACATCGACCCACATCTCACTTCCGTTTTTGTCTTTCGTAATGTCAAGTACGCTTGCATTCCAAAAGGTATCCATGAGCATTAGGCCTACGTCATCATTAGCTCCCATTCCTCAACAAAATCTGATCAGAAGTCAGTTATTTGTTACTGAGTCATTACAAAATACATCTCGATCAGTGGTAGTCGGCTTCTCCCCTACGATAGCACTGTCCGGTAGCTACAATAGAGTGCAAATTAACACTGATACTGCAATTGCAATGAACGCGCAAGGTAGTAAAGTACATACGAAATTAGTTTATTTCACTGAAATGTACTCTTCAAATATGACATTTTCGAAATACAAAATGTCATCACGAAATGTCTCTGCTCAGTTTTTTGTTAAGGATAGCAAAATCTATCAAAATTCTCCATCAGGGGTGCTATCCCGTTACAGATTGTCTCCGATGATGGAAATTATACCATCGTCAAGTATTACCGTGTCTAGTAGCTCTAACATTCGTGATCGCGAAGTTCGCTATATAACGACAGCTGTCTGGATTTGCTCAAGTTTTGGAACGGTACAACAAACAGCTTTGCAATCAAAACAATTAGTAGTGATATGGTCTTCTCCAAGTGCGCTTATCAATCGAAGCATATCTAGTAACATTACGGGACCAGGCTACAATATGTCTCTGCTTCACCGATCAAGGTTAATTTTACCAATAACGTCCACTGATGCAAACAGGAGAGTTAACGTAACTATTAACGCTATGACTTCGCTCAACAGTCATCAAACGTTGTCCGAAAAATCAACTGCTCCGAAACTACAACCTTCCAGTTCCATCGTTAGTGATCAAAGTGGCGAAGAAGGAGCTACGCCCAAGTTATCTTCTTACCAGAGTGAACAATTAGTGTATTTATTGGCTGATAATCAAACGTCAATATCAAAGACAGCAGCAATAAATAATAATGTAAATAACACATTAACTGGTCCTATGTTACAGTTAGATCAAACACCAAATATATCCAAAACTGCAAACTATACAAGCGAATTAATATCAATTTCCAATACTGTGTTTCAAGCAAACACGGACAGAAAAGCTGTCATGTTGGAAGAAGCAATGACAAATAGTCTTATTATGACCTATACAAATTCTGCTGTGATGACTTCATATACACGTTCAACACGAGCAGCTAACTTGATATTACAAAGCGAGAAGGCTCCAAAGTCTTCATCGTCCTTTATAGATTACAATAATTATTCGGTCATTGATGGATATACGACATCGTCCTCATCGTCCTATTCGAGTTTTGACAAAGTAAAGACCTCCTTGTATACGGAAGAAGGGTCTCTATTTCAAAACAACTCGATGCTCCATAATCATAGTTCAATGACATTGGATCAGACAAGTTCTATCGCAGTGAGCTCAATCAATGATATTTCCAGTATAGAGATGCAAAGCGAAGCTGCAAAGAGTCAAGAGTTATGCTTTCTAAAAGTCGTTGTCATTAAGGAGACGGTTAAAACATCCTCACCACCAACAGAGAAACCAACGCAAAATCCTGGTCTCAAAGGCATACCAATATCGAAGACAGGTAAGACAAGCTTTTTACACATACTTCATTTTTGGGGAATATCTATTTACTACGTAATGTGTGTCTATATGTGTTTGCGTGTTAGTATCGCGTGTAGTGTGTGTGTGTGCTTGTGTGTGTGTGTGTGTGTGTGTGTAGTATCGTATCTCAACAGACAAAAGGGCTTTAATACATATTTGTCAAGAGAGGAGGATAGCCAATGTAGCTGCACTAAGTGGGAGCCGGTCGAAAACCGAAATATCTTAATCCGAAACACGAAAAAAAATTTTCCCCTTCTCCACCGCGTGATACCAAGGACTTTAGAAGTCCTTGACCGAACATTTTATGTCGTGATAGCATATCGGTTTGAGTAATGGCTTCAAGTCTGAAGATTGCAAGTTCAAGTCCAGTTGGCTCCCACTTAGAGGAATTATTGACGTAATGCCCCAACCTTGACAAATTAGAATAGTATTTATCATTTCGGAGCCAAACACCACTTTTTTTTGCAATTCATTGTCATCATCACCATTATCATCACAACTAATGTCAATATTCTCTCTATTACGGCCGATACCATTGTTATTATTAATACAAAGATCATCAAACTATAGAGGTCTTTCAATTCAGTCTTCCTTGTCCCTTAGCGTTTGCTATTTGATGGTGGAGGGAATAAGTAAATTTCAATTTGTTGGATTAGACAACCTATGTAGCAGTAATATCCAAATACTCTACTTAAATAATTGTGACAGTGAAAGCTTTTGCCGCTTCATTGGTATGACTAAAACTTCATTTCAAGGTCTATGAAATGGACTATCTCAAGAGAGAAACATTTTCACACAAACAGTTTCAAAATCCAGACTTAGATAAATTTCTTGTCGTATTCCTCGACTGGGCAAGGGCACGAAATATGAAATGTCAGGAAGAAGAGTTTGGGAGAACAACAGGAAACAATTCAACGGATACACTCCTTCCTATTTAGCTACCGTGAAAAGCCTTCTGTGAAAAATTGAACCAATTTCCTTCAGTCTTTCATGCTTATTGATAAGGATAATTATTTTGTAGGCTCAGTTTCGACTCCTATGTCAAACCTTCATCTGGCTAACTGGCTCTGTCCACAGTGAATTTATGAAACAATACAAATTGGACTAGGTAATAGGCACCCACGGGTGAAGGCAGGGAGGTGCCGGTGAAAGTTAATCACCGAGTGATTCGCCTTCGGCGCAAAGGTCTTCTCCCCAAGTATATGGTAATTCGACTTTAGAGAATGATTCATTACATTCAGTGAACAGTAGCTCATACTTAGCAAATAGTGGTTACCTGCTTTTCTAATAAAAATAACTAGGCACATGGTTAGTTGCGACAAATACCTCTTTGCTTATGGCAAGACGTTGCCATGAACAATAAGTTGCTTGCCTTGGGAAACGTATTGTTTGCCTTTTGGAAATAGTTGTTTGTACAGTACAAATACTTTTTCTGCACTTTGGCAGAAAATTATCGAGAAAGTTGTATAGCATATATTGAATTGACATAGACGTGATAACTTATTGGACCCTTTTTGTAACAAGCCTTGCACGCTGATTTGGAAAGAGCCTTCAGATTCTTTCCGATGGCTTCACAATAAACCACGCGGTTCCGTTAGACACATTGATATTACACTTTGGGAAAAGTTTCATCCCATATAATCAACTAATCGAAGCAAAATTTCAAAGTCAGGCGCCCCCCTTCCCGAACCGCCCTCAAAGAGGTAACAGCATATGATTGCTTGCCTTTATTTTATCCGTACTCTTTTCAACATCAGGATCAAAGGTTATGGAAATAGTCTTCCAACTCGAGGATACAATTACATTTAATGGACACGTAATTGATAAAAAGAATGCACTGGAAGATCTTCAGAACCATAACGGATCATTATACATTCAACTTACTGATTTAATCAATAGAACCGTAAGTAAAAAAGGTTAAATTTTGTGTGGAATTTTTCTATTATCTCGAAATATGTCAAGTTAAAGAAGTATTATATATGTGTCAATAACAGTGAAAATTGTTTAAAAGGAGAAAACGCAAATCTTCAGTATTTTCATCTGGATTGGCAAATACAGACCAATGTTGGATGTGAATTAATTGAGCATAATTTTGCATTAATGCAATAGTTAAAATTCTTGATTTAGAAATGTTTATAATTTATATCTCATTCTACATTTAAGACAAGTAATTTTTCTGCCGTTGAAAAAAACGTGTTAAGTTCATCCAAGAAATACGAAATTTTAGATATTTAATTTTTCTTTGTAATAATGTCGACTGGTTGTTGCACGTTGTTCTGTCTCGAAAGAAATAGAAGGCAAGTTACTAATAATTTGAATTTTATGTTTTCTTTCTTTCTTACAATCTTTCTTAAATTTTATGATTATTTATTGAAGACAAAATCCCATGACATAGTAATGGTAATTGGAATATAATGTTTTTTTTACGACGATTGTAAGAGATTGACTGATATCCAACATGCTGACCAGAAACTGCAGTACATAAAACGTACTTCCTATTGCTGGAAAGAGTCTCCATTATTGAAATACATGCATTGTATGCTCTTATATTGTGCAAGCGATAGCTCAATATTTTTCTAACTAATCTCTTTTAAAACTAATTTCCTATCAATTTGTCGTTGAAAAGCAGTTTAAGCCTCAAAACTTCAAAACGGTCTTGGCGAGTAAATTTTTCAAATAATATTTAGCTCTAAAACTGGACATGAACATGAACATGGCTACAATGTTCTGCTTTGACGCTAGACATTAGAGAATATGCAATTTGAAGCAGCAACGCACGAGGAGTCAACACTACAGACATTTAAAGTGCATGGTTAATTTCACGAGTGATTTCCGTTTAAGCTATAAAGCAACAAACATTAACACGAATTTGACTTTTCATCGCAAATGTTTAGAAAACTGACATCGATTCTTTGATACTTGTTCTTATTAAATGAATTATTGTACTACAGATAAACAACTTAAACCTTGTGCGTCTTTTACCTGGTATGCTTTATTAAATAAACACTGTTTTTTGTACTAAGCTTTCGAGAGGATTGAAGAAAAGTTTGGCGACCAAGTCCTGGTTTAAATACATAAATTTAATCTCATATCAGTAAGTATGATCATATACAAAAAAGAATTACTGGAAGTATGATATAATTACTTTTAAGAGAGAAAAGGAAGTGAACATTTTGCAGGCCCAGCGTTTTAGTTATTGAATGTATTTTGATTATTGTATCACACAATCAACATATAATGGTAGAAATTTCCCTTACTATCTGTTTTCCTGGTAAATAGCAATGGTAAAGTTTGTCTTTTATTTACGATGTACTATCAATTATTTTAAAAACAGATTTATGTCCACCTTGATAGGCAATGGTAATTTTTTGACAAACATTTCGACTATAAAAGAGATTTCCTTGACTTTGAGGACGTGTGACAATTAAAACTAAATTTGAGGATATCTCTTGAAACAGATGAGATTGGTATTCTTGGTACTTTGAAAAATACAGCAAGTAGGTGTGCTTTTTTCATTTATATTTCCAGTCCTTTGGAATTCACTGTAACAAATAAAAACAATTTCGACTTTATTCCAAAAAAGCGGATGTTTACTTTTAAAAACTGCTCTTATTTATCCCAGGAATGAAAGCCTTCAAGTGACAAGCAGGTTGATCTTTAAACCAACAGCACAGATTACACTGGACCTGGTTAAAAGTGTCATCAACGATACATTAAGAGAGGCATTGCACAAACTCAACACAACAAGTCTTGTGGCATTAGTAGTTCCTTCTTCGCTTATATCAAGAGGTAACGAGAGACTGAGATGTATGATATATGTACTGATGTATGTCCATAGTTAGGCTAGACGTCTCATTAAAAAATACTGATAAGTCTTTGCGTTACTTATTGCAACCAGGGACGCCGATCGGTGATGTTCCATCCCCATCACTGTAGAACAGTAGTTCCTGAATCGTATCCTAATCGTAAATAACAAATGTAAACCAATGGCTTCCGGAAATGTTGTATACAACAATAATAAAAACAATAAGAAAAACAATACAAAAACAATCAAAAAACAATATGAAAAACAATCTGGTCTGATGAAACACTTGGTTAGGATTCTTGAAGCCAATAAGGTAAATAAAGAGTGCAAAGTTCACTTTAGAATACAGGCCAAGGTTGTCAGGATAGTATTATGTCTCTAAAGGTATCAACCGTGGAGCACAGCAGCTGTACAGTTGGATAAGATGTGCAATTGACTCTCTTTCTTTACAAAGAGAACCAAAGTTAGATAGTAAACAGTAGCATAGTATTAATTTTGATTTTATTGGCCTAGCCAAAACAAGTACTTTCTTCAAAAGTTAAAGATGCAAGTAGGCAATCTGTTGCAAGTATTTTGCATGATGAACTTGGTAAGTGACTTGCCAATCAGAAATTTAGTACAGATTTTGCTAGTCCACCTTTGAGAATTGAGTCCAGAGCTGTTGGTCCTCTGTTCGTTCAAATATTTTTGAATACTTTTAAAATGTGCCTTCATTCCTTTCTATACTAATATGCGATGATAATAATGATAAGAACAGTGATAATACTAAAACGAAATGGATCGAGAAAAAGCGTATGGTCAGTTTTCAAGGGAAAGGAGAGATGCCTTTGTACTCTTTGTCTTTTCTCGCTCAATACTTGGTTCGTTGCTCTCTTATTGGTCAGTTTTCGATCCTACCTTACACTTCAAATTCTGCTATGTTTTCTGTTACTGCATTCTGACAAATTTATGTGATCACTGTCAGACGAAAAGCTTTATAGATGTCAGTTTTACTTAAGACAGTTTTTAAGTTTTGTGCTGTTGGAAAACTTTCTGAGAAGTTTGTTAAATGGATAAATAAACTGAAAATGAACGTAAATAAAAGTTTGATACAAAATACTACTTTGTCCGAAGCTTCTAGGATTGTTTAGAAAGTACTGGATACGTAATGGAGGAAGCCATTTTGTCTGTTCTTGCTAATTTGTTATGACTAGCTAAACAACAAAAGTGAAAACAATTTCAGCAGTAAGTGCTTGGAGCTATAAATTGCATATGATAATAATCGCAATCATAGAAAAAAATTCTAATAGTGATGATAGTAATAACAATGATAATAATAATAATTTTTTTTTTCAAACTTTCAATTTATTATCTTCTATTTTCTCAAATACAAGCAAATACTCTCACAAGTGGCATATTTG
>JANTCA010039494.1:0-19901 GCA_024741275.1 Chironex yamaguchii
AGCAGTAGTAGCAGTAGCAGCAGCAGTAGTAGTAGTAGTAGTAGTAGTAGTAGTAGTAGTAGTAGTAGTAGTAGTAGCAGGAGGAGGAGTTAATGTGTGTACTGGTAGTAGGATAAATTGTTATGGGGGTGTCAGAGCTGATATGCTACAAATTCAATTTCAAAATTACCTTTGCAAATGAACCTGCAATCTATGTGTTGGAATACTTGCTGACATGAAATTATTGATAGAATGTGCCACTATATTCAATTCTTTGGCAGCAATCTAAAGTATTTTACAAAGACCATTTTAAACAAAGGCATACTTCAAATGGCATCTAAAATACAAAAGGTAAAATTAAAAATTTATTCAAGTCAAAATTATTGATTTCTTATGCCCATATGGCATAACTGTTAACCTTGACCTGCACTACAAAGTGGACAATACTATAAAGTACTTGCGAAAGCCAAATGCAGTATCCTCATATTGAGAGGTACATTAACCTCTAGACAAAATATCAGATTAAACACTATATGATGCATTACTTAACATCCCCTTAATCCCTTGGTCTCACAAATCAGAAATTGTTCCGTACTTCATTTTGATTTAAACAGCATCTATCTTTTCTAAACATATCAGCTATTTTATAGACATGATACAGCTGCAGCATCACATTTTAGTAACATGTTATGATGGACAGATACCATTAAGCCTGTGTTTTACAAGTTTGAATGCAACCAGCTTAATTTGAAAAATGGTTGTGGTGGCAAACTCATCTGAGAATCATGGATGAAAATGTTTTTCTCCTTCATTATCCACATTTTGCCATAATAAGTAAATGGCAAGTTATATTGTTATCATATAATTATAGACTATGAAAACAAGATTAAGCTATGTGCTATAATACCTCTGCATCATCACCAAAAAATCTGTACTTGTATCCACATTCAACAAACAAGACACTATCAGGATATTCCTTCTTGATATCCATAAATTGCCTTTCTAATGGTGTGTATGCAGGTTCCTTGGGATTGCACTTTGCTTTGCATCTGGATTGCAAATCATTCCTGCCTTTGTTAGGTAAAGTATCTGCATTTTTTACGTACTGTTGTAGATCATATGTCCTAACAAGTGATTCTGTAACAGACCTTTCCTTAGAACATGATTCCTTGCCCATAGAATGGTCAAGACCACTACCAATTATTAGATCTTTCTTTCCAATTGAATATTTTTGAAGTTTTTCCACTGATCTTTTTAATACATTTTTCCCATTCCACAAACCATCTTTAGGTCTCTTTGGACTCGGTCCTTGGTCATTCTGCAAAATGAAATAAAGAATAAAAACCTGCAATGTAACTTTTGCATAACAACTTAACATTATTGATAATATGTCAATCTATATTAAAAGTTTTGTGTGTATACAAATTTTGTGGAAATTATATCCAAACCAACACTTGTATTCCAATGTCATCAGAACAGGGGTGGTGCTAAGGGGTATTCAAGGTATTCACTGAATACCCTTTTTTCAAAGATGTCCTAATATTTATTTTAGCTCCAGAATTTCTTCCTGTAAGGAACTCTTGCACAATAGACATGGATCTTCGTTAAAGAACCCTTATATGATGTCAGAAATGACACGCCCTGTTTTTCCTGGTGTTCAATTTTAATCCGTACCCTACATACACGCATTATTGCAATGTTGTGATTATTGTTAAGTTTACAATTAAAGCAATTACGGCATTTAAAATTAAGATTAATAAGAGTGTATAGATTAGAGCTCAATTGTCTGTAACTTTTACGTTACTTTACCAGTCGAAATGTACTGACTTGGTCTGAGATCATAGTGTTACTGGAGAGTCATGTGAAATTTCTGGCATCCAGGTAAAATTAGAATAATTATCTTCAGCTTAAAATTAGCAAATTACATTTCATTGTCAAAGATATTTTGAACTATGCTTGTTGTTCATATTGTACTTTTGTGACAGCATCTAATTACACCATTATTTACACAGTTAGATCACCATCACTAACTTTATCTACAATTATATATAAATCAACACCTTATCGTGTGAAAAGTGAAAAATTAACATTATTACGCATGACATCTGCGTCGCATTCTCTTTATCGCAACACATGCAGTGCTTAAACAATATCACACTGATCAAAGTCTGCAGTTTTAACATTTAGATTTGTTTCATCCATAACGATGTTCAAAATAAGGTAATGTTGTATTTTATGGGAAAATATAATTGCGCTGTGAATGCAGTTAGATAACAGGCTGTAATATTGATAAGCCAAAACGAAACGATTACATTTCATACATTTACATTCTCGTCACACAATACATGTCGATGCACCCCATGATACGTTACTAAATAAAATGAGTATGTTTTCAAAAGATTAAACTTCTACTTATGCTCCTTTATAATACTGCCATACATTAATTCTTATGGTTTCTCTCATGGCGATACAATATTTCTGGACTTACCTCGGTTATAAAGCTGTGCTCCTCGTCACAGGCACGCTTGACAGGTACGGTGGGAGCAAAAAACCTCGAGATTGTAAGTTGATTCCCACTTTTGACCCCTTTCTGCTTGATAAAGCCTGCCCAGGACATGATCTTCCGTGTAATAAAGCACCCTTGAGCCAAACGATAAACACGATTTTCAGTTGTAATCACAGCAAACGTGACGCCATATTCCTAACATCTGATTGCCGTGCAGAAATTAACTCTTTATATACCCCTCAAAGCTAGAATTATTTCGTTTCTCTAACCTCTTAATCAGAGGCGGATTTTAGAGGCAAAGGTTGGGGGGGGAGGGTTAGATAATGATCAGATGTTAGTTCCACGCCCCTCAAGTGCCTTGAAAATAACAGAAACGTTCATTGTCAATTTTTTTTAACAATTAGCCACTTAAAAAATTATTAAGTAGAACACATAAAGTGCTTGAGTTTCCTTGAAACTCAAATGATTACGAGGCAGACTCGTTTCCATATTAAATGATGATGTTTCCATAATGTATTTATCTATTATTATTTCAATGTAACTTCTATAAAACAAGAGGGGCTGTAGTTGCGTTGTGGATTCTCTGCATACTTAGGTCGAAGGCTTTGATGAAATATCGTCGATTTTACTTAATGGAATCGAATTAATGTATGCCTTTGCCTGGCTTACGTCTCATTAAATTTCGATCGAGAGCGTGGCCTTACACTCCAGCTCGCCATGGCAAGTTCTAAGAGTAGAAGCATAGGCCTACCGAAGCCGCCGATTATTGAGGAGATATTGGCTGATCTCGCTGGATGTGCAGATGACGATGTTGTGTTCCAGGCTGATAAATCACAAGGTAGTATGAATGGATAGGTCCTAGGATCCTAGCTATTAATATTAGTATTATCGAACATATATACACGTATAGCTGAGGGGGACGTACTGTTTTAAATGGAGGCTATCGTTACCATTACACCATAGGCCTGCTGAAAGCCTAACCTCGCATCAGGAATGATTTTTAAAGCTGTAGTGCCCTGCGGGCCTAGGTGATGATGTCATTAATTCCCATTTATGAACCAAAACCACCCCTTCATGATGAATTTGTATGATTCCAAATGTGGAATCATACAGATAGCTCTATATAGGATAGCTATCCTAAGAGAATGTTTTTACAATGCGCACTTTGCAAGTTGCATATCTGGCCCTCAATCCCTGTAATACTGATCATTGTAACTTTGCCTTGGCAGCACATATGACCTGAGATGCGACACCCTTGGCCTTAAGCTGTCTTCTGACTTTAGATGGACAGTGGCTAGTGGAGGGTAACTCATCTATAGCAAGGTCAAGGTGGTGATTTTTAGATGATTTTAAAATAGCCTGGTTAGGTAAAGTAAAACACCAAAATTCAACAGATAGGTCTAAAGCAGGTGGCAATCAGTTTAATGCTAAGATAATTAATCCGTCTTTATAAATTTCTGTAAAGGTGTCAACCCATCTTATTAGGGTTAAATGGTTGCCTAGGAGCCCTAAGGTAGAAATTGTATGTAGCTGGTTAAGGATATTGACTGCATCTTTAATATAAGACAATCTGTCCAGGATGATTCATGCCTTGGCCTGAAAATCCATAGCAAAGGTAGAGATAGAATTGGCTACTTCAACTTCTTGTAAATAAAACTAGTCATGTGCTTATACTGAATGACAACAAGACCATTATTGTACCAGAATGTTAGCAGTGGTAGGAATAGTTGAGAGGAATTCTAGCAAAGTTTTACACTGTGCAACTTGAGGAGACCTGTCATTTGTTTTAAGAGCCATATATTCTACTAAAGTTTTGGTCACCAAAAAATGGCAGTATTTGTCTATACTTTTTTCCAAAGTGACCCATTGATGCCAACTCTGCCTGGAACTAAGCAAACCAGTTATCCTGAATTTATTTGCATTTATGTAATGACCTATTTAGCACTCCAGAAGGGCTATTCTTTGTCAAATTCTCCACCTTAATATAAATAGCAAAAATCAATGCTGACTGTCTTGTAACTAGCACTTGGCATCACTGAAGGGTATGGAGTACAATGTATGAAGTTCATAGTCTTGCACATGTGCACCCTCTGTACCAGTTTGCAAAAAGCAATCAAGACATTTGCATGGAGTCATTTTTATTATAGTTTGTAAAGAATGTATGCAAAATGGCATCTTACAGAAGTGTTATGTAGTAAAAAGTTCTTTACTGATCATCAGTTACTCACTGTATAATATTTTGTCTTATAGACTGAATGATCCATAAATGATCTAATAGAAGTGTATTATGTTTATTAGTATCTGTCTCTTTAAATTACTAGGGTCCCTCGAGATTACATTTTCTTCCCAAAACCTATCTTTGTTTAGCTATTGTTTGATGCATAATCTTAATTATTTCATTTCATTGCAGGATCAAGTCCACCTGACCATCAATTAGAAAATTTGAGTGTCCAGGAGATAACACCAGCTGAGGTGTACACATATGTTAGGAAATTATTTACACAATATGAAGAACTGAAACAGAATATAGGACAAGCTGAAAGTAATAGTGAAAAAGTTCAAGAACTAAAAAGGACTTTAGAGAGTTCATTAGGTAAGCTGGAAAGTGACTCATGTACATTAGAGTCAGAACAGTAAGCTTTTCTTTATTTTATTCTTGATCAAGACAACAATAGTGCCCTTGCAAGCATGTAACAGTTCAAGAAAACGTAGAATAATATATGTAAATATTTTCTGGAGTTACAAAATTCCTGGTAATTGATTAACATCAAAGTTTTGTCTTTTTTTCAAGTGAGTGTCTGACATGCAAGCCATTCCAATCATTTTCAATGCATTCAGGAATCAAATTTTGTTTAACGTTTTAAAATGGAATAAAAGTTAATCCTTAAACTAAAAGTCACACGTTTGTACCAGATACATAAAAGACAACAATTACCTTAATTGTCTGCAATAATATGTCTACAATCTATAACCATTAACAGTGGTACTGAAAACATACTGAAATCAGGTTTTTCTTGCAGGTCATTTCAATACATAAAAAGTGTCAAGGTCTGACACTATGTGTAATAGGAACATTGCAACAGGAACCCTATACGTTTCTCTAGCATAATTTAATGGCAAAGTCAGTGCTATCCTAATTGTGTTGTAAACCTAATAGCATTTTCTAGTTATTATAATCATTATCATAAGCATTGTCATTTTTATTGTTATCATCATAATATTCACAATCACTATTTCTATTATCATCTTTATATTCAGCACAAGTATCATCATTGTTATTGTTGTCATTTCTATCTTCATCATGGATATTCACAAGTGTCTTTTCCTATCTCTCTAAAAGAGGTACAAGGAAACTCCCCCTCTCCTCAAACTCCTTCCTGGATGTCTTGCTCTAATTACTTTTGTTTTTACCTTTAAAAGTTGACCAGTATTCTTTTAACTTGAATGTTTTCTACAAAGCTTTTTCAGTCTGACTAACTGGCTAAGATTAGGTTGTGAGTTGGAAGTAATTCTTTAGGATATACCAATCTTAATTCCCTGATTATGCTATGATGAAATGATAGATTCTGTCCAAAAACAATCCTACCTCAGCTAATATAACACTTAAAGGGTTGTTAATTTTTACTTGACTTCCAGCATTTCTACACATTAACTGTAAGATGCCATTCTTCTAAATCTAATCTCTATATAGTTTTCAGAATAATATCCGATAGCACTATTAGCAAATTTGTTGGGGTTTGTGAGGGTCTGGACCACCTTCACACAACCACACACCCATGCACAGATACCTTTGATAATAATTGCTAATGAGTTTGGCATGAAAACAGAAGAAATGTCACACAAACAGGTATAAGATACAAGTAGCATTTGTGGTCCAATAGGCTGGCATGAAACATAACTTAATTTCGTCTATATCTAACTTTGGTTTTATCAATTTTTAAATGGCTTTTTAATTTTTTGTAGTCTAGTTTGTTTATTTAAGGCCTCTATAAATTTTTCTTGTAGTTGAAGCTTGCCATTTTTCTTCTAAATAGTTGATACCTGTGCAATAAAATGTGCAGGATGCGGACACCATTCAGTCTGAAAAAGTGTTTGTTTTATGGTAGTGTCTGCTTTATAGAAGTTTGTAATAATACCTTTTCTTAAATGGAATAGGGATCAGGGGGTTTTGCCATCACTTTTATCTTTCTTTGATAGTGTTTAATTCCATTGGGCATGTGTGTTTGGTGCTTCGCGTAGACCCTCTGCCTCAGGCTTGCCCAGTGCCTTATTAGGTACCTTATGTATGCATTCAGTAACTCCACCATTACCTGGTCCTGAGTTCAGGACAAGAAAAGAAGAGGGTTGAGAGAGGAACAGATGGGGCTCTCTCTTTCTTTCTTGTAAAACCAAATTGCCGAGATTGTAGCACCCAGACCTGCCAAGTTGATAAAAGGTTGTGGGGGAGATGTTTACAAACCTTAATGCCAGTAACCAGACCAATGTATGATATGCAATACTTAGCAGTTGTGCTTTGTAATGTCTGTAGCCCTTAGGTGTTTTTGTAGCTGTTGTATCTTTGACTCAAGGAGTTTCAAAGTAATAAGCAAAAATCCTTTTGATAATATTTTCTCAACAATCTACCTTATTTACAAAGCAGTTAACTACTGAAGACTGATTTTCCTACTGAAATCAGGCCTTTGTATACTTTACAATATGGCTTCTAGAACATTCTGGAATATGACATCATATCTATTTATAGTAAATCCTAGAAAGTTCTTTCCCTAAAAATAGTTCTATGACAGTCTTTTCATGATAGAAAATTCCAGTAAGTTCTGAACTGGCACTGAGCCAGACAGCCAATATCAGTCATACAGTTCTCTGTCTGGAAAGCCAATATAACCCAGATAGTAAGAACAAGGCTTCTGTCTAATCAGTTAGAAGCTGTTGAAATGATTGCCACAACAGTAGCATACGTGATACCAAGTGTAACATGATTGCCATACCAGGGTTATGGAATTTGCTAGGAAGTTAGCTGTATATGAGAGTGGGCTTGCATTACCTTCTCTCGCCAATGGTATTTTCTTTGCAGTGATGCACATTCAAACTCACAACCTCTGGCTTGCAAGATCATTGCCTTGTCCATTATACTTACCACTATAGTGCATAGTTAGGGATACTTGATAAAAAGCAATCCCTCATCAATGCAAATAAAGGACAAATTAGTACAAGGCTATACAGAGACTTTTGGTATGAAGGTTCTGAGTGCTTGTTTGAAGGTTCTCTTTCCGTCTCTCAGTTGCAGTACCTGACCATGCCACTGCCACCACCAGGGGCAGTAGGCAGTGCAAATAATGCCAATACATTAGCACTTTTTCCCAAAGTAATGTTAGCAAGGAAATCGCAATGTAGCTAATCAGAAATTTAAAATCAAAATTATGCATCCTCTCTAATATCCTTGTTGTATCTTGGATGATAGTCGAATAATAAAAACATTGGATTTTGTAATTAGCATTTATTTAGAACTTAGTAATACATGTACAACAAGCCAGACAAGAATATGGGGGAAACATCACTTTATATAGGTTTTGAAATTCGCCTAGAAAATTCAGGAAACAGGACTGTGGAACCTTGTAGAAAGTTCTTTACAAGTACAAAATACACCACATGAACTGCACAAGCACACGTTTACTTATTTAATGACAGGCAATGTCAACATATTTGAGAATACACAGAAAGTTGGAAGTTTGCCGTCTACTGAAAAGTCTGTAAAACCTCTTAACTGGCTTACAGGGATGTCTAGAAAGCCATGGGTGGTGAGAGACATACTGTGGAAGAGCTTTCGATTGACTGTCTTCTGTCGTAGTCTGCATTGTGTCATCTGGGACTGGGGGATCTTTGGACGGATGAGGTGTTGCAGTCACTAAAGCTGGTGGAGTTGAATGCATGCTGTAACCAGCAGCAGAAGACAAAACTGGTGTCTCCCCAGGCTCAGCATGATCCTCTGACATGTAGCGGGGCTGCAGTTGTTCCCAATATCTCCTCCAAGTGCAGGAACCTTGCTTTTGGTGACCACGGCCAGAACCCAACGACCTTCTTTATCTCTCTGTGGGCCAAAATAGAGGGCGTAGACCAAATCTCCGATGTGGTAAGACCGAACGACGTTGGAAACCAGCTCCAGGTCCTGGGATTTGGTGGCAGCTTAGGCTTGTTTCCCTTGCTCTTTGTGGGCAGGAGAAGGGAGCAAGGTGTCGATGGTGGTCCAGATTTGGTGGGAATTCAGGAGTTCACTTGGGGAGTATCCAGTGGAGTTAAGGGTTCGACGGAACTGCATGAGAAATTTTTGTAGGGCTTTCCTGGGAGGAATGTTGGACTTTTTGAGTGCCTGCTTGAATGTTTGAATAAGGCGTTCCGTGGATCCATTAGTAGCCGGATGGTATGGAGCTCCTGTAAGATGGACTATCCCATGGGCTGGCACCATGCTTTGAATTCCTAGGATTGAAATGTGGTTACGTTATCTGTAACCAGGGTTATATCCAAAGTAGGCAGAGTCCCGTTACAGGAGGTCAATGGTGGCTTTGGTGGAAACTGACTGTGTGGGATGGATGCATGGATACTTGGAATAGGCATCTGTGAGTACCAGCCAGTTGAAACTCATAAAGTTGATAGCGTGGTCTAGATGGAGGTGACTCCAGGGCTTTTCTGGGAGCATCCAAGGATGAGTAGGCGGCTTAGCAGGCTTGTTCTGGTGTTCACCACAGATGCAACATTGGTGGCAAGTGGCTTCAAATCGTTGTCGATGTTGGGCCAGTAGACTGATGTGCAGGCAAGGTTCTTCATCCGCTGCATCCCAAAGTGTCCCAGGTGTAGAAATTCCAAAACTTGATGTCACATACTGGTAGGGATAACAACCCTTGATCAAAGGGCAAGGCACCCATTGCTGATGGACAAAGAGTCAGCATAATTGTCTCCAGTGTAGGGGGATAAATGTCAGTCTGTTTGTTATGGGTTAGATCAGAAAAAAGTTCCTGGAGGAGTCCTGACAAATTTTGCATATTCCATCTCATCTGCCATAAAATGTATACGGAACTACCATATCCCATCTTATTGTAGGAGCACCTAGATGAAACATTATATGTTCCAATGCTATAAAAAGCATAAGCAGAGAAACCAGGGAAAGTAGTTTCATTTTCATTACAAATTTTACTCAAGAGAAATCCCACTCCTAGCTATTCTTGTTACTTCTGTCTGCTTTATTGAAAGCATTATTATGAAGATTGTTTATCTTCTTCCAGAAGTAAGTGTCTGCTTAACACTAAGCCTTTTATGAAAGTTAAAACTAGCTAAAGATTTTATTTCCTTTGGATACTGTTTGTCTTATGGAGTTGTCAGATTTATAGTTTAAATTCTATTTTCATCCAGGTTTTTATCGCTGTTCTTTATACAACTTGTAAAAATGTAAACAGTCTCGCCTCTATCATATCATTCTGAAGAACAATCCCTGATGATTTTTATCACAAGAAATGGTACAAACTAATAAGGGTCTCATGAGTCATTATGTAGTCACTACAATTGTTCTCGAGGCAATCAATTTATAAGGTCAGTTTTGCTGCTGTATAAAAAAAGATTTGGAAATTTCTGACAATGTTAGAATATGCAAGGTTTTTGGGTACACCTAGATTTTATGAAAATGGTAAAATAGGGGAAATGCCAAGAAATCTAAACAAGGGGCTTGAGTTGACAGCATTATTTGATTAAAACACAACTTTTGCAAAATGCACTATAAAAACAGACTCAAGGCTCTGATTGGTCATTGTGTAGTCACTACAATTGTTCTCGAGGTAATGAATTTAAAGAGTCAGTTTCTGCTGTATAAATTTTTAATGTGTTTCAAACAATATAATAATATACAAGGGTTTTCAGTATAGATAGATTTTATGAAAATGGTAGATCAGGGGTGGCAACAGCATTATTTGTCTAAAAGCCCCCCCCTTAAAATGCATTATATCTATTGGATGATTTTATGACCACTGTCGTAAACAAGACTATTATTCATTACCGCTAGCATGACTTAACAACCAGATGTTACCAGTGTTTGAAATGATGCTAACGACAGGTTCTTAACAGTAACAAGCAAAAACCTTTTCTTTGCAAAAAAGTGAGAGCTGAAGCACCTTAGACCCCCCATAGGAGCAACCTATGTATGTCAAGTCATCAGGATTTTATGCAATTTAATTTTCTGTAAAGTGTTCAATTGATAGCAATTTTGGTTTGGTTCTTTTACTTAACATGGGCAGCTACACTGCTAAGTTTAACAAATTAATAGCACAATGTTGTCATTAGCACATTTCATAACAGGCATTCTATCACAAACAAAGGCAAATATGATGTAACTTTCAATATTTCCCCTGCATTCACTATTTGAATTGTCTGAGTAGAGGTGCAGGGAGAAGGATGGCTAACATCTCAAAGGGAAAGAAGAGCCCTATTACAGGATTAGGCAAAGTATAGCACTGAGATGCCAATGCTTTTTTATGATTATTTTAAGGCAATAAAGTTTGAAAAGTTCTCTTATTGTAGAGGATGTTAATTGTATTGTATTTAATATTTCTTTTTTTATTTTTTTACCAAAATTACTTGAGGACAAAAATGCTAGTAATGTAATAGCATCATTAGCACTGCCCACCACCCCTGCCTGAAGGTCATGTAGCCATGCTATTCTTTGATTAGCTGACTCTGTAATCACGTCTTTATCAAACCTGCAGTATGGGCTGCATACCTGTGATGAATTTTTCTGTTCAGTGTAAATTCTGTTTTAGGAAATTCTCATTACACCTTTTTTAAGCTATTCTATTATCTTTCTCACTGACTGCCAACATCAGTTACATTTTCTTAATTTTAGATGGATAACAAGCTTTGACATTATAACTAATTCCCAATGGCCTGTCTGAAAAAGTTATCTTCTTTGAGAACAAAGTTTGTACTGACAAGAAATAAAGGAGAGGAATCCTATCAACCACTAGATACTGCCATTTGTACAGTGGCTACTGTGATCAGTAATGCACAGTAACACATTTCTTATAGGTTATTAAGATGCAGTCATTTACTTTGAAAATCATAAAGACATCAGTATCACCAAAGTGACACGGAAAGTTGAAATCAATATTAGTTTACTCAATGCCCAAATCACAGGATTATTTGAGCATTATTTCTAATCTGATAAAATATGTCAGGCATTGTTAGTTTTTTCTCTGGTTACACTGACCCAAACTATTCTTTTGACATTCGTTACACAAATTACATTGGTGGTAGGTGTTTACCACCACCCCACAAGTTTTTGGTGAATATTCAGTACAATGAAGCACTTCTGGTTTATTATACGCATCATAAATTAATAATTGACTGTTAACACTTTCCTTATCTACTACCTTATAGCCCTTTCAACATTCCTCCCTTTTTTGTTTTGTTGGTCACTGATGATGCCAAAAGTTACCTTGACAAAATCATTAAAGATAGAGTAAGTTCAGAGCACTAATATATTGAGCAAAATGTCAAACAAAACGCTACCCTGCTAGACACCATTTCATTTCATTGAAAGTCATAATTGTACCATTCTTATTGTTTTAAGAAGATGGCATAGTGGTACAACATCAATAAAACAGGTGACCGGTATGAAATAAGGTGTTGTAGTGGTGTATCACAACCCTCTCTTTAAGGAGTAGCCCTCTAAGCACTCCTGGCAAATGCCGTTTACAAAGTATCAATACAAATAGCCGGCACGTAAGTGAGGAACATTTGAGCGTATCAGGAATGTTAAATTCCAATAGATGGAGAGTTCTCTCCGACAAATTGTTTTTCTCCTTTGCTTTCAAGAGACAAACAAAGGACGTTTTTATCCAAGCTTAAAGCTTTCTTAGTTGTAATATGAGACATGAAAGTATTTCTGGTTTCAAGTAGTATTGACAATTATCAACTCGAAAAATATTGTGCCTTTTAGATTAGTTGTAGCTACGTGATCTTGAAAACGGTTTCTTTTTGTTACATAGTTACAATACACGTTATTCTTACTCCAGTCTTGAAGACTACGTACGTTTGCTTTTGTAAATTTGCTGGATACTTTGACGTACTCTGTCATTACTAGTGAAATCCAAAAATAACTCTAAGTGGAATTTACGTTAGGTCCAAGTCAAACGTCGCTCTCTATTTACGCCGAATTGAATGCAAATACTTGGAGTGGTAGAGCGACTCTTCCTGCCGCGCCGAATTGTTTCGGCTGCATTTAATCACTCCTCATACTCTCAGCAAAACTTTTAGATTCGTCACTTAAAGAGAACAAAATTGATTTGAGTCATAGTCAATACTGTTTGTATGTTCACGGTTCTTATTTACTGTCTACGATGGCGTCTTGAAAAAGGTAGTCTTCTGCAGGAGAATATGCTAAACCATTAAACCCATAGACTTATTGTATACTGATCTTTGTGTCACTGTCGTAAACAGCATTAAGTGTGAAAGAATTTCGGATTAGTAATACTTCGAGTGAATATATAAAAAGCTGAAAATTTAAAGTATATCGGCCTTTGATGATTGAGGGAAACATTTTTCACACTTAACTTAAGGGCACATGAAAACGTACGGCCTCTCTATCGAGTTTGTACCAACGAGATCTATAGAAAGGATCTATGTTTTATCCTTCAGTTTAATTAAGAAAACAGCTGATTTTTAGAGAGAAAATACATTTCGTCTTATAGATGAACACATCTATGTCAGTGTAGTGTCAAGATTTGACCCACAACATAAAAACAGAACATATATTCTTTGCTACAATCAACAATCATATGCATGGCAATGCAAAACCTACAACCTTAGAAAAAATCTATTGGAACTGGACTTATTTTCTTAATATACCTGCTCCCTCGCCCCTAATTCAGTGTTGTTGTTCAAAATGCTAGCACCTTTCATATTCAACATTGCTTAGGAGAGAGGGAGTAAAAATTTGAACTTTTGTCGATTTTTAGATGAATCCCAATATTGTAGGCCTTTTTGGACAATGTAATTCTACTATTAACATCAACATAACCTACAAAATGACTTCACGTCCTATGGTAATATTCAGGGGAGGATCCAGAGCAAACCTGAACCTAATTAGAATCTAAATTAATAAATTTTCAGAAATTTGTGACGAGGGAACGCTGTATACAATCATTTTCAACCATAACTACTAACAGAAGGTGCACATCAAGAATAATTTGAATATTATGTTCAAGCAATGAGAATATAGTCTGTGCATTACTGCAGGTCTCTCATTAAAGGAGCGCAAAATTTTCAAAAAGGGGCGCCAGACGTGTTTCAGTTCAGAAACTGCCCCAACTTGCCCCCTAGATTCGCCATTCTTAACAGTTCATAATTACTTTCTATAATGCAAGAAAAAGAAGATTCCTTTGAAGGAGAGTATTTTGGATTAGAGTATGATTCAAGGTTTAGTTTCATCAAATGTTGAGACGACACAGTCACCGTATAGAAATTTACAAAAAATACTTAAGAAATAGTTAACGTTGTCATCAGCATTTGTTTCAGCTTGTTAACATGATGATATAATTGAGATAATATCTTAGGAAAGGGGAATTTAAAATGTAGTGGTCAAGAAGCGATAACGAGTTTTTGTGATACACGTTTGTTGAGAGGATGTTGATTGGAACTAATGCTTGATTTAGTTATTCTCTCTATTCAGCGTATAGAACATATTTGCAGAGGGTGTTAATGTTGAATTTAAATCAAGACATTTTAGGAATGTATTGCTTATTAGCCACAAAAGTGTGTATAAGAAATAATCCTACTGTCTTAGATGAAAATATCTACGTATTTTTAAAACAAAATTGGTCGATAAAACTACAGTTGCAGCCAACCTACAGCAGCCCCGTCCTTACACCCACTGGTCAACAGCCAGAGTTTGAATAAGTATCTGTATATATCTGTATAATTTCACCCCGTTAGTGCAGCCACTTGAGCTAAATTTAGAAAAGCAAGGAGCATGAACCTTGTCACTTTTTCTCTCAATTTCGTCAATTTTTCTGTCAATTGATCTCATTTATTTACCAATAAAACAGACGTTTTTAACTCATGGTTCATTATGGCCATTGACCCAGATCGTTAAGGAGTTGTACAAGGACGTGCCGTCGTGCGCGTTGCTGTTTCTCACCTGGACCGAAAAAGGAACAGTGACACGCCAGACATCCTTTCAAGGGTGATTGCCCAAGAAAGAACCAGTCGAAAGCCATTGATATTTCTTCTTTTTTTTGTTGTTACTTTTTCAAAATCGTAAGCATTACTTGGTGACGTTTCTCAAAAACAACTTAATCTCATTAGGGGACTGGTAAAATGTATCTTACGGCTTAATCGCATTGCGAGAAGACTTAACTTTAAGTACGTTTCAAACGTCTATTAAACAGTTGGTAGAAAGTGCAATACCAGTATAATAGTAATTGCACACTTTTTTGCTATGGCTACAATGAAAGCGTGCGTTTACGACAACAGACGGGGCACACTCTCTCTTATAAGAACAATAAATTTTTGTTTGAGGCCTGCTGTTCTTAAATTCTCTTTCATTTTCAAGTTGAAGTGTTCTTAAATATCATTTTAAGTTTACAATCCTTTGCAAGTATCTTTTTTTGCTGTCATTTGTACTTGATTGTCAGTAAGCAATTTTAGATTGCCACTAATCAAAATATCAATTTGATTAGATTGAGAACAAGTAAATGATAAATCAACTTAAGAAAAAACGAATTATTTTTACATAGATTTAATAGGACAAGTGTGGTCGCCATCGTCTCCCTGGATAGCTGGATATTAATTTTCACTTACTTGTCCCTAGGACATCTCAGTGTGCCTCCATTCAAATCTTTATTTGTTGTCTCAGTCTCATTGTTTTTCGTTGCAATTATTTTCTTTGTCTTAAAAAGCTTGTTCATAATCTGTTATTAGATTTTAGCCCAAATCCAGGCTCGTCAATTTATAAATTGTTCTTATAAGAAAAAGAGTATTGCCTCTTTAAAATCTAAAGCTTTGTCTCGTCACGTGGACAGGCAACCTAAATAATACGGCCTTTTTATCAAAGCTTGTTAGCGTCCATATTACCGGAATCGCACTATATACTAAGGGACATTTGCTAAATTCTAGACTTAAACGGTAATTATTCGATAGCATTAGACAACGTCATCAGTAACGAATAATTGTTCATTTCCATAAGTTAGTGTGTACACTGAATCTTTTCTCCTCCCTTTCCCCTCCTATAGACATCCACAAGATCTTCATGTATA
The DNA here is from genome assembly GCA_024741275.1 of Chironex yamaguchii. Taxonomy (NCBI): domain Eukaryota; kingdom Metazoa; phylum Cnidaria; class Cubozoa; order Chirodropida; family Chirodropidae; genus Chironex; species Chironex yamaguchii. Next base: position 15,778 of record JANTCA010039494.1, read on the forward strand.
TTTGGGATGTATGATTTTGTCAATATCATACGGTTTGATTGAATGCAAATTTGGTCGCAATGCTCAACTTTCAACTAAAAAGTACTTAAAACCCAGTTGCATCAACTCGCGTTTTTTCCACACATTACATTAATTCAGCACGTCCTGAAAATACATTGCAGCTTGCCAACATAAGTCGTGAAAAGAGCAATGTTCAACAACTTCTCGTCTGTCATTTATAAATAGCTTTTTATCATAGTCCTTAGTTCCTCGCGGAGGCTTGAAACTCTGAAGGTACAGTTTCATGCTTTCTTTTCTGTGGCTGTTCTGGCGTCTGAAAAGTGGATACCAAAGACCTTGTTCTTTTTAATCTGAAGCGTTGCAAGCAACCTGTCCTGTTGGATTCCGTTCTGAATGTAAACCCCAAGTAGAGCATTGGGTTGATAGCGCTGTTGCAGAATGCCAAAACAAAAGCTATGTTGCTTACCGTGGAATTGACTCTTGTAGGTATGACAGTTGTCACGCACAGAGGTGTCCAGCAGATCATAAATGTGACAATAACAAGTACAACGAAGCGAAAGAGACGTGCTTCTCGTTTCAAAACAAACGTATTAGCACGATTAAGCTCCAGGTTTATGTCATTGGTTGGTGGACGACTGTAGTATCGAATTGTTACGAAGATGTATAAATAACACGATGCAAACACCACTCCGGCTGGTATCACAACTGCCGGGTACATAAAATCCAGAGTATATGTCGGAGAGTACTTGTAATGAAGAGTAGTTATAAGGAACGTGATAATCCAGATGGTAAGACAAGTTATTTTTGCTTTTGAGGGTGTCAGCAAAAGATGGCATCGTAGAGGCTTCCTTGTTGCAAGAACTCTTTCGAATGTCAGAGCTAATAAATTGAAAACGGATGCAACGATGGAAAATCTCAAGAACCAGTACAAGAAAAAATCGTACACTGTATTTAGTATTTTATTCTGTGTTAATTCTTCGCGTTTTAAACAAGCATTAATGATTTTAATGGTGATTAAAATACTTCCAACAAGCAAGTCTGAAGCTGATTGATTGATCAGGAAGATTGTTGATGCCAGACCTCGGTAGGAGTCAGACCTTTGCTTACGTCTCCACTGCCTTACAAGTACAACCAGAGCGATGATGTTTAAGAAAAAAATTAACCCTGCAATAACTGGGCTACCAACATAAAATAAAAAGGCCGAAAAGTTCATCTTCAAACTTCAATCATATTCGTTCCTCTGTTACCAAAAGAAAAAAGAAAAAATAAAGAATGTCTCCATTTTCCTTTCTCTCGCAAACAGTTTATTGAAGCACCTACGTCCATCCAGTAAGACACAATTTCGTCTTGACAGTTATCGTATCTCCATAGTATTTTGTGCTTCAAAGCCTCCTCTTAAATATGAAAATCCCTCCCTCACTGAAACACTGATTGCTTCAAGAGGACAATTTTCTGGATTAGGTTTCTACCTTCTTTCCATGACTATCGTTTTGAAATTATTTGCTTTGGACTTCGAATCTGGACTCCGACGTTGATAGTTTGCTCCGCACTAAAAGAACCACGCTTGCACAAGTGAATCCTAGCAGACCAAATTTTATTACTTCCTTCGTTCATAGTTCATGTTGTATTATTTGACTTAGGTTTTAATTCTTACAAGACAGAACAACAAAAATTTATCTCGAGTGACAAGGTTTAATTCACTTGATTGCTACAAGATTGTAACTAGTTATTACTGTGTCTTCTTATTGAATGAACAAGCTGCAAAACGTTTCTTTGGTAATACGATCAGCTGCGAAGACTTCAGATCAGTAAACCTCTCTAATGGAACTCTTAGTTAAGCAAATTCATCTGATGGACGCTTGGAAAGTTAAATTAAATACATCATTAAAGAAAAGAGGCTGGAGAAAATGTCGCTTCAAATGTCGAATGCCGGCATGTTGGCTCCTTTCCTTGCTCAATTTTAGTACAAAGTTCTGACTGTTCTGTTCGTCTGGCGATTGCTAAGTTGTAGAGATAATAATTGTCTTAATAAAGTCATAAACTCGAAAACCTAGGACTACTAAGACCTTAGGAGCTGCTGTTGACTCGAGATAGAATGGACAAAATAAATCCCCTCCTTCCTTGCATCTTCAAGTAATGAAATGCCCAATAATCCAAGTAAAGCCAAAGTGAAAGGCAGGTGATGCAGGTACCATAAGATACAGAAATAGTAAGACATATGGAGGACAGAAATTGAGGACAGCGGAATCTTTGTTGATATTAATATCTTAAAGGCATAACAAAACACTTATCTTTCGTGCAACCAACATAATAATGTCAAACGTTCAAAAAGAAGCTTGTGACATGATGTGAAATTTAAGGTTTAAACATTTTTATAACGTTGCTATCTATTATTTTGTGGTTACTGGAAGTGGATATCAATTTTACTTTTTCTATATTTTACAATCATTTTAGAAATACTCATGGAACATTTAATGAAAAAGGAGGTGCAAGTCCAAATATAATTGAGACAGAAACTCAATTAAGAAGACATGTTTGCTTGCCATAAACAAGTAAACTCTTGCTGTCAATATTAAAAGACCTAAGTTAAAGTAGAACGTATTTAAGAAGGCCGAATTCTTTGGAAATGAAATGCAGACAATTTAAGGTATAACCTTTTCTTTTCTCTCTTTGTTTTCAGTCTGCATTTTGGATTTAATTCTCAGGATTTTCCGTATGTTCCACTCAAATTCCTACGTAATTGCCTATAGTTCGTACGACATATAACAAAATCAACAAAACTTGTGCTGACATATTTACCGTGGTACTCCATTCGATCAGTGCGTGATCCCCATAACTGTGAGCTAAATACGTTCATTAAAGACAACTTTGACGTCGCCAATGTTAAATAATGTCGATGCATCACTCTTCGGAGATCTGGGTAAGAAGAGAGTGTCTTTTCTCAAATTTCACATCACCGAGAAGTTTATTGACAAAGCTGGCAAAAGGAGAGAGAGAAACGCTGTTGCTTTCATAATTATCGTTGAGTAGGTTCTTAAGTCTGCTTCAATGTCTAACTTTGTTTTACACAGAGCTAATAAATTTATTTCTATAATTGATTCGAAATTGTCTGGTGTATTGACATTATACAATCTGCATTATTTTCATGATATTTCAGAGTGATCAACAGGTCACGAGTCTAGATGAAATGTGTCATTCGGTTAATCGCGTTTAGAGATCTCATGTTCAAATACTATAATTGCTTCGGCATATATATGATAGTAGTGTACCAAGAAAACGTTTAGCGGACCCTGTAAAATTTAAAAATATCAGTTGTATATACTATCCCAAAGTCTTAGCATGCTAGCTCTCTGCAATGAAGAGAAGGGGGGGTCAATGCATGGGCAGATGAAACGATTGATGGAAGGATTAATAGATGGTAGGATGGACTAACAGGTGGAAAGATAAGTGGATGCATAGACGATGTATAGATGGATAGAGAGACGAATTGATGAATAGATGGATGGAGAGATGGAAAGAGAGATGGATAGTGAGAGGGAGGGAGAGATGGATGGATGGATAGATAAATTGATGGGTAGATGGAATGAGAGATAGATGGAGAGAGGGATGGAGAGATGGAGAGATGGATAGATAGATAAATTGATGGTTAGATGGGAAAACGAACAGATAGATGGATAAATAGATGAATGGATAGATTCATGTATGCATAGATACATGGAAGGATGTATATATGAACGAATGGGTGGATGGAAAGATATATGCATGGAAAGATAGATGCAAGGAAAGATAGATGGATGGATCAACAAATGAATTTAAGGATATCGTAACGGAAAGTTGGGGAAAACATTAGATTGATAGATAGGTATCACTGAACGCATACAGGTTTAGATTAGTGTAAATATAAAAAGAAGAACGGAGAGATAGATAAATGGGCTAATGATTGAATAGATAGGGACTCTACGACAGATGGAATCGCCTTGGTTTTTACCTGCATGTGGAGCTGGCATTGTCCATTTTAACCATAATTTTCATGCATACCAACGGCGAATTTTTTCAATTTTGTCAATTTTCGCCTACGCTACATCTGCCTAGAAGCAACGAATTCATGATAAGAATTTGGCCCG
>JANTCA010039505.1:0-10343 GCA_024741275.1 Chironex yamaguchii
GATTGCAAATGTGCATTATTGGTAAGACATTTAACACCTGTCTTGGCTTAAAGAACAGGAAGGCAATGTCAGACGCAACACATGAACAAACGCCCCTACAGTATTTAAATTTGGCAGAGTCTCTTTTGGGCATCCGTATATCACAATGCAGATTTAAGGCACTCGAAATGTGGAGTTACCGATATATACGAAATATTAGATAGGTGAACCAAGTCAGTAATCAAGAGATGTTAGAAATAGTAAGCACAGACAGTGCTTTATTCATATAGTCAGAAGAAAGAAGAAATTTGCAGGGCGTGTAAAGAGGATAAGTGCTGGAAAATGGGTAAAGACAATTATAGAAGGACAGAAGGAACCAGAACAAGAAAAGGACAAAGGCAAAGACGGGCAGATGATTTGAAGACGACATTTTGGTTGCAGATTTAAAAATAGAAGTAGAAAGAGGAAGACGAAGAGTCATAGTTCCCAACCTTGGGATTAAGGATGGCAAGTAACAACGACAATACTACAATGCACTGTAAATAGGGTGTGGTAACGAGACACAAAAATATAACCAGCGAACAACGAGCTGTCGGTAAAGAGGTTTTATCTGTGTGTGTGCTTGAAAATAAATAGAAAAATTAAAGGCATTTGAATTTCGGCTAGGACTCAACGTGATCATACGAAATGATCCAAAATAAATTTACCGTAATCGTCTTTGTGACCTTAGAATTTAGGTTTCACGATTTCAAACTTGACATTTTCACTAATCAACAACGCAACACCTAAGAAGGATAAATTTTTTCGGGCATTAATTACTGCGGCATAAATTTCTGCGAAATAACTTCTTGCGAATTTGCCCAAAATAGGAAAACAAAAATTCCGCAAAATTTCTTGTTTTTTGTCTATTGCAAAATTTCAAATTTCTAAATTCTTTAACATATCAAATGTTCAACATATTAACGTATATACAACAACGCCTATTTCAACAATCATATCGGTTACAAAGTATTGGAATATAATTACAGAAATAGTTTTTAGTCACTTTCACTAAGTTCAAGAAGCAAAAGAAGTTTCTGTTTTCTGCATTGATATTTTTGCTAAGGTTGAGAAGTGCATTCGTATATCTTGGGGATTCTTGGAGCTATAGGCTGCGTTGCTTCTTTCTTTGACTTTTTATACCGTATTTGATTCATCGATCCGGATGAAATGTTTGAGGTAATATTTGTTCATCGGGATAGCAGTAGGAATTTTGCCACTCTACAAACTGATGACGACAGAAAAGAATGGGAAGCTAACTGAAAGCCGATAAACATTTTTGAAATATTAATGATGCTGACTTGAATTCCAAACTACTTTTCGTAAAAAAGAACTGTCGATGAAATTATTTTTCAAAATTCCTCAAATCCTTTTTAAAGTAATAATCTTATAACTTTCAAACGCAAAAATAAATTCGGGAATTTTTACCTGCTATGCACAATTCGCAAAAATTAATTCCGCAAAACAAGACTTTTTTAAGCTCGCAATCGAAACACTTAGTTCGACAAAAATTAATGCCCGCAAAAATGCCCTGAAGGTAGGCTGCCGAGTGATTCTTTCCTATTCAATCCTGATCACTCGTGTAATTGTCTGTCTACTAACGAACACGATTCAACGCGACACAGTTTTTACGAATAAGGCACCCATTAACGACGCTTGTAATAGCGATTACTGATACCTTGGATGTACCAAGAAAAGCCACTAAAACCAATAAAGAGATACTACTGAAAGGTTTTAAATGACATTATCCCACATAACTTAATATCTTGTTAATCTCACACAACTTTACAATTGCATCCTATTTCCGACAGCAAAATATCTGGTAAAAATTGTATTATAAAATTAAGTAATGTTTCAAAGCTAAAAAATTCTTTGACAACCTAAAAATCAATTGGTATTTCTTGTCTACCAAAAACGCAAAAAGAGAACTGCAACCAAATTCAAACAAAAGGAAAAACCCTGCCTATGGGAGCATTGAAAGTTAAAGGCTGAAATACACGGTCCTTTGCCACGTCCGTTTTACCGTAAGCGACAAAAGTATATTGTGTATATTGGGAAAAAAGATCGACTCTCATCATTTCCCTATCACCTATCCTAGCTGGACGTGTTCAACTTTTGGAAGGAAAAAGGATGTCGTAATTTTGACAAGGTGTTAATCGTTGATCTCGGATATCTCCACGTTACATCATGACGGCTAATTCGGAAGTAGAACAAGTAAGGATGTCTTCTCACGCTAATCACAGCGTTAAACAAGAACAACAGCAGAAAAAAAACTCGACAAAACGGAAAAGGCCCACTTTTTAAAGTATGGTGCATTTCAACCTGAACAATTTGACTTCTAAGGAAAAAGGAAAACCCCACATGAGTGGCGAGTAGCAAAAGTTAATTAAAATCTATGAAGAAAAAGATGCGTCAGTGACAGACAATATAAGAGGATTATTTAGGCTGTGATATGCCGTTATAGTGTTGGAAAAACTGTTGGATAAGTGTGGCTTCCGACCAGGAGGAATAGCACCAAAATGTAGTTTCAATTACAAGAGCAGAAATTTGCAGGAAATAGAAGTCACACATACCAAAGGAAAGTATATGGCAAGATACACTGGATCAGCAAGGGTCATTAAGTAGAAAGGTGTTGGCACAAGTCACGGACCTGGTTAAGGACATGCTCTAAGGCTGGAAGGCATTTATGCAGATGACCAATGAGAAAAAATGCCAGGAATGCATCACAAATGGCGCGAAACATAATCTACGTTGTCTCTCTAGTAACGAGGTATGTTGCCGAGTCAGCTGGAACTAATCAAGTTATCTTCGGAGAAACCAACTTTGAATTACCTGACATTGAACTGAGCTTCAGCGCATTTTACCAAAATGGCACGATGAACTGGAATGGTAGGGCTAAAGCTTAACTCTACGTGGAAGCAAGCAGGAAAGAAAGAATGACATTTGGCATGCTCGTGGTAAGGGTTGTTAGTTGAACAGGTTGACGGCTTTGGACACCTTGGTGTGATAATGGATCAGGTAGCAGACCCAACAGTAGTGGCAAAACACAGCAGAAAATATTGCTCTGAGGAACCGGCGAGAAAATATCCACAGTTCGCAACAGATGTTCTTGGAAAGAACAGAGCAGCAGGTTATAAGAACGAACAGAAATTTAATCATCACTTTGTGGTATGGGTGTAATACCAACTAAAAAGGACGTAAGACAGCTTTGAAAACTGGCGAAATAAGTGGGTCGAGGTTGATTGAGAGGATTAGCTTGCTAGAAATAATCCATCTTAATCATAAGGGAAAATATGGCAGCAGTACGCTGCATTGACATCTGTAGGAAGAAAACACTATGGAGTAAGGGACATGTGCTGAGTAAAGATTACTTATCACAAGTAAGGCGGGTCATGGAGAACAATCAGCCTGCCAAGTTGTCAGGGGGCCGGCAATCGCGTGTTGGTAACGGAAAACTGAGCAGCTGACGAGGACCATTGGTTTGGAAAAACACAATGCAGATAATAGGAAAAGGGCATGGTCAAAAAGGGCATGGTGAAAAAGAGGGCATGGTTAAAAAGAAGGCATGGTCAAAAAGAGGGCAATTGTCAAAAAGGGCATGGTCAAAAAGACGTATGGTGAAAAAGAGGGCATGGTCCTAAAGAGGGCATGGTACAAAAGAGGGCATAGTCAGAAAGAGGGCATTGTCAAAAAGGGCATGGTCAAAAAGAGGGCATGGTCAAAAAGAGGGCATGGTCAAAAAGAGGGCATGGTCAAAAAGAGGGCATGGCCAAAAAGAAGGCATGGTCAAAAAGAAAGCATGTTGCCTAGTCGCAGTATCTTCTACATAATATAACTTCACCTGGAGAAGATTACTATTATCAAGAGTGGATTCAACTTAGTGATATTATAGACGATGTGATACGTAAGTATCTAAACAATATTTTGTGCATTATAAGGATACGTATTGCCTATTTGCGTGTAAAATTCAAAGTAATAAACCTAATGGATATTCAAAAACAATATGGCGGAAGTGTATCTTTTTGTAAGCCCTTATTGCAAGTAAGACTCCTAATGTGATACCTCAACTTAATTGATAACTTAATTACTGATTCCACCATGACACGATCACGGGTCGGAAAACTATTGACCTAAGCATCGAAGGGAAACACAGAAAACACCGGGCTTTTTACAGAGAATATTTACTAAACCTAGAGTGCAAGGATCTTCCTGTGAAACGTATGTAGTAATGTTATGGTTTTTAAGTTTGCTAAGCACGGTAACGAACTAGACAAGACAAAGAGGCCACCTAAAAATAACAACAAACAATAAAAAAGAAAAAACGAAAAATCTACCTTAGGTATACAGACACAGAAAGGCACATAAATATACCCTAACATAAAAAGATGAATCAAATCTAAGTGAATTGTATTCTAACGTAAACATTTGGCTAATCCTTCTGCAATATATCATATTTTATTAATGTGCATAACAGAGTTACTCCTGATATGTCTGTCATAGAACAGATAAAGCATCTTCCACGTCTCTTTAAACTGTTTACTGGCTACAAATGTAGTAAGGAATGAGACAAGACCAAGCTGTAACATAGCACCCCTATCGATAAGGACACATCCCAACTCTATTTTTCGTACATCAAATCCACTGGGGCATGAGCAACTTAGCGACTCGGATGTTCAGTGTTCGTAAACAGATTTCTTAGAAATCGCACATCCGTTTTTTAGGACACCTGTAAAGAGGGCTCAGCAGATTATGCATGACACGTGTGCCCATACTTGTATACTTAAGCAGCCTGTATAAATGCAGCCTGATAGTCTGGTATCTCTCGCCTCTCGCATCAGTAGCAATAGATAAAGAACAAGGATCAATTCTACTTTATTACGCAGATGGGAAATTGCAGCACCTTCCGCTGCAACATAGAACCGTACCTACAGATACTTTTTAGAAGAACTATTTAGAGAAAGCTATAAAATTCCTCAGTCAGTAACTACAGTTGCAATGGTACAATCATTTCCTATCTAAATAAAAGACTTGAATTAAATTATTATTCCTATTATTATACAATATGATTCCTATTCCTACAACAACACTTTGCTTGATGAGAGTTTATACAATCATCAAACGCTTATTTCCATTCGATAGGCTGTTGTTTTCCATCCGCCTTTTTTTTCGTAAATAACAAGGCAAAACAAACCTTTGCTTTCGATTTTTGACGTGGCAAAAATAAACTCAAAACAAAGCCAACAGCTAGTGATACTCTCTATCTTAAACGATAGAACCTTAATAGTTTAGCCTCCTTTCCTGATACGAGACAAGAAAAGGAACTGTCTTAATCTAACACATACTTGCGCTTAGCGCATATTTGGTTGGAATTAGGCCATAACCCTATTCATTCTATATTTCTCATGACATATATTGCATAAAACGTTCTTTTCAAACAAAATCATGGATGTTCATACTATTAAATTAGCAGGCATAATTAAACAATGAGGTCTGGATGTAAAAGTTCACCACACAGCCTTAAAGTACTTCGCGTTGCACTGATCCGGCTAACCAACTTCAAGTCGGCCCTGGGACATGGGAACTCCCAGTGCTGAACTGGAGGAGTGGTGATTTCTCCAACCTTTTCTCCTCATCTTTCAGCCGTGGACTGTTACAATAAATAGAAAAAGGAGTTTCATGTTTCCAGGTGACGCATCAAATCTGCTCTTAAAGAAAAAGGTCGTTTACGTACAATGAGTTCTTAAAACAGGAAGAAAGCTATCTGAACTAGGACCTACACTATCCCATCTCCACTAAAAGTACAAGCTCTGTAAATGTGCTAAATACTTAACTGCATTAGAAGTCTTTTCGAGCGGACATCATCTTTTCAAAGGTTGGTCCATATCACAAAATGTTAATGGCAATATGTTGTTTATCTTAAAAATGTGTTTACGATTTTAGAAATCGCTTATAAATGCAAGATCTTACGGAAATACGTTTCGTGAATAACAATATCCTTACACTGTCAACGATCAAATAGTCTCCTCGATCAACTCGGTCCAAACAAATAATCCTAATCGAAATTATCACTCCCATGGACAGGACATCTTAGCAGACCACGGAACACGTAATAGTTTTCGAAGCTATTTGAAGCAATTGTTGCACAAGGAAACCCTGGATTCAGGATCCCTACTCTTCCCTGGCTCCCCCAGAGTACTCTTCCATTAAATGTAATCAGTTAAACAAACGGACATAAAACAACATGACCTTCGTCTGGTTGTATAATAAGTAATCCAAAAAATGACCGACATTTGGAAATTCATTTCACGGTAAAAGTTCAAAGCATTTTAACCAGAGAGGCTTAGAAGCTATAGTCTGCCACAGTTTGCAACCAACTTTCTAACGGAATCTGCACAAATTCGGTATTTCGTCGTAATGATGGATGAATATACAGATATCTGTGACAAGGAAAAGCTCTCCAGCCTAAGATTTATAACTAATTGTAGTTTGGTCTAAGGAAGCATTCTTGGCTTTTCTGAAGCTGAAAATATCCAACATGACACAATGGTCAATGCAGTCTAGGATATTTTGTTTTTTTCAACGTATCCTTACAGCACCATAGCAAACATGTGGAAATAGGAGTGATATGATGAACCTGAGATCTAGTTCAGCTGATCAAATCGAGCGAAAAATCAAATGAAATTGTCACTCGTTGTTATGACCCCTCGCTCCAGTCAGATCTCATCGTATACCATGAAAGATATCTAACAAATTTGTAACCTAAAACATTTTCCACATAAACCAGAGAAAAAATGCTTCACTTTTCAAATAAAAATCCCGGTACGATCATGGGGATTGAGCGTTAAGAAATGAGATATGAATCATGCGTTAGACACTCAGTGATTCAACTTATAACACGATATTATATATTATACCAGGGCTCTCACGATTAATCGATTACGCTTAGATTTTGGTTGGTAATCGATTACAAATCTTTGTAATCGATTAATCTATTGCTCACATTGTGCGTGTTTTGAGTGGATAATCACAGGTAATCATAACAAAGTTAACGACCAAGCATGCACCTCCGATGATCCATGCATTCCGCGCATCTTATCAGCTCTCACACATAGTGTCTAATGAGTACAGGACCATATTAGTACCCTATCCTTAGCAGCTGTATCTGCTAATATAAAACACGAGACATATACGTTGATTACTACGATATTAATAATGCTATAACTATAATGTTTAAGCTTATTTTATCTTGCTAATTTGTTTCATAAAAAATCCTCTGCATAGCCCTAAGCTTAAGTATTCCTTGTGCTGACATTACTTCATGATATACCACAGCTTAGTTTGTCCTTTATTAATTAAACCCTGGCATGTTTCAAACCTGATATTCTTCACTTTTCCCGTTTTCCTAATGAATATTCCAGCTTGTCAACAAGGCCGAGATATCAGGCTGGAGTGTGGGATGTCTGAGATTGAAACCAGTCTTCAGAAAACAGAAGGAGTTATTGTACAGGGCCGTAATTCCTGGGAGGTTAGGGGGGTTAAGCCTCCCCAATATTTTCAGTGGTGCTTAATAATTAGCCTATGTATGCACACTAAGACTCCTTTTCTTCAAAATCTATATGCGAGAGGACAATGAACAGGCCATCCTAATGTCACTCAGAAACCCTAAAAAAGCTTTAGAAAATTTGAAACTTAGATTCTCTTTGTCAAGCCCCCTCAACAATTTAATGGAAATCACGGGCCTGTAGTAAATTCCCTGTTGATCCGTTGTGAAGACCAAATGAGAAACCCGTAGAAGCACGTGGCCATTGGTTTTTGCCTGGTGCTGCCACCTGACCGACGATACCAAGTTAAGGGTTGACGCGTTTTTCAACTGGATAACTCTTCTAAAAGTTTGCTTTTTGTTTTTTGTATTGACGATTAATTGATTAAGATTAGATTTTGGGTCATACATTAATCGATTATGATTTTTTCTGATCGTGAGAGCCCTATATTAGACAGTGTATTATGTATTCCCTTGCAAACACTTTAGGAACCAGGTCTACCATGTTGAGGTCTACCATGTTGAGGTCTACCATGTTTGGTTGCCAATCGCAAATCCAGATATTTCCTTTTTTCTTTAATCAGTGCTTGTGTCAATGGCTATCGAGACTATAAACTGTCAAAAACATTACAGAAGTAAAGAAGCCTTTCTTTTAGCAAACCAGAGGTTTACTAGTACGACAACTGCGACAACGAAACCAATTCTAAAGGAAGAAGATTTTCTTTTCTTTTGCCTAAAAAAATGTCATAAAACTGTATCACAGAAAGACCTCTTTTTCTAAGTAAAGAAAAGCCAAGATACTTCATTTTGGAGTACGTTTCAAGTCAAGAATAAATTTTAAAATTATGTAAGTGCCTAATCATTCCACAGTTGAAAAATATTGGATGCAGTGACTACGGCCGTTTCACGGGTTCGGGTTCTCCAGTTACAGGTGAAAATTGTGCACGTGCCCGCCTGCATTTTTTCTTCGTTTTTGTAATCAGTGATTGTATCAACACTCTTAATATTATATCAAATTTGGCCCCTACGATTTCAAAATCGATGTGTAGTCCTGTTCCACAGAGTCTAGCAGCGAAATTGTATCATCATACATAAAAAATGTGCTCAACACATCGTTGTAAATCAAAGTAAGACCGTTTCGAACATGAACATATGGATACCTAAAAAGCAAATTACTGGCTAGGTAACTCGAATTTTCAATATATACAAGGCAACGTTGCCAACATCGCTATTTTACCTAACGACAAAACTGAGGGGGAAAAAAAAGGGGGGGGGGGCAAATATCAGATTTGTAAATACGTCATGCATCTTCTAACGTTTTCAAGAATAAGTCAGCTAGATTTAAAAACAAGACACACGATTCCCGAAAATTACTAATTGACTTTAAAAGCATAAGAATCTAGAAATATCTAGAGATTATATGCAATATCACTCAATCACTAAGTAAACACAATAAATTGACACAACTAAATGCAGCTAATCCGAGTACGAAATCATAAAATTTAACTCGGCAGTTCTATGTGGGTATGCAAGACCAACATCTGGTGTTCGGTCTTGCCATTTGTTTCATTGATTCTATTGGCTTAAATACAATAATGAATACAGTGGTGATGATTGCCGATGGCACGACCTAGAGACATGAGCATTAAGTGATACGCACCGTCCCACTTCTGCCTTGCTTTGAACAATTTGAGATACCAAATATTGTTTATGATAAACCTGTTGTTGATTGTAAAGGTCTTCAGAAAGCAGAACACCTGTTCTGCCTTGCCACGGATAATGTTCTATACCATGATTCTATCAAAAATATCTTATTGGTGATACATGTTGCTTCCATGTTGCTTACATTCAGTAGTTTCTTTGTTGCCAAGATACCCAGGGAGGGAGGGGGAGCGTCCTGCTAAAAACTCAAGCACTGAGCAAATCCTCTACGACAGGCTTCAGCATATAATGGTAACTGCCACTGAGGACAAAAAGTGATCCTTACCTAATTACACATTTCAGTACCACATCAGATACTACTTGGATGTCCATTATCTTTGTGAACTGAAAACATTCTGCTCCCTCCTTTGGTTGTACGTTTGTTATTTAAACACTCTCCTCGTTTGAAAATCCAAAGGGGAAAAATGCATTCTAAACAGCAACAATTTTCGAAAAGTTGACAATCCAAGGTTTGAATACCTTTTGAGTCTTTCTTTTACCAATTGTGCGATGTTTTCTCACTCTCTCGTCATTTTAATGACGGATTTTCCATTTACATTTTGTCAAATAGCAATAACTCTGACGGGAAAGCTTTTATTAAAAACAGTTAGCCCCTAGTTTTGATGAGCAGTACCATGCTTTCTTGACTACCTGCCCCCTGATTAATACGTATACATGGTATAAAGATTTAAAACATCAATAAAACTTCCTCCTTTTGTTACTAATTTTTTCATCTTTAGAAGAGTGGAACAAGCTGGATTCAGAGCTGGTAGAGGAACTCAAGATCAGATCACTAATCTAAGGTTGATTATGGAAAAGTGCAAAGCAAGAGATCAGCTATTGTACATGTGTTTCATAGATTATACAAAGGCTTTTGAGTGTGTCAGCCATGACCATCTTTGGCAAATTATGGAGGAGATGGGCTTTCCAGTTCACATCGTCACCTTGATAAGCTCCTTGTATGCCAGGCAACAGTCTGCTGTCTTAACAACTAGAGGTACGAGCAGATGGCTTGACAGAGGAAGAGGTGTCAGACAAAGCTGTATTCTTTCCCCTCACCTTTTCAACATCTATGCAGAATATA
>JANTCA010039516.1:0-19895 GCA_024741275.1 Chironex yamaguchii
TTGAAAAAAAAAATTATTATTAGACCCTCTCTATAATAGACTGGCCTGATGCCTGTTGAAAGGATGTCTATGGTCTATTCTATTGTACTTTATTTCTCCTAAAGTAAAGCTGACATCTATAAAGCTTTGCTTTCAGTGCTCACATAGAATCGTCGGAAATTCGTTTTGTGTGCATTTGAGACGTTAATTGTCAAAGCAAGCCTTAAATGTGCCCCCTGGCATTTTTGAGAATTTCTGCCAAAGCCAGAGTTTGTCTTGAACATGGCTTGATAATTGAAAATATCATCACAAACAGCCGCAAAAAGACCTTTGTGTTTCATTAATTATCCCTCCAACGACTGTTGGGCTCATACGATAGCTGGCAGCAATCGTTACCCGTGCGTCACTGGTCACCAGTATTGAACTGTTGATTTTCGCGCCAAAACATAGCTACTCTTGTGGAAAACAAAACATCATGATTTTCACCGCGAAACAATTCGCTTCGCGCGAAGGAAGTCGCCTAGTGGAAAACGGAAATGAGCACAATTTGTTTTCCGGCAATGCAAGATGTATAACATGAGCATCGCAAAATACATCTTGATCTACTATTCTTTGTACATCATAAAAGAGGTAGTTCTGTTTCGACTCCTGAGCTATGAAATAAAATGATATCGAAGGACGACCAACAGAACTTTTCCGAAATATCGTAATTAGGCCAAATGTTTTACAACTCGTAGTCATGATTTCTGGATGATATTTAAGCAGAAAATCAGTAAATACTAATGCTCAGCTTCTTATTTTCTGATAAGTACGTGTTTGCTTCAAGATTAAGCCCTCCACCTATGAGCTACCAGCTGTGATACTAAGATCTGAATCTCCCGCCAATGTTGACTGACTCATTACAAACTCGATACAAAAAACTTGTAAGGTGTAAGTACTTGTAAGTAAACGAGTTGATACAATTTTTGAAAATGATAGCCTTGGTCGACTAATTGGAAGGCATGGATGATTGAAGTTTGTCACGAGTCATACGTTTTATCTAAGTTATTTTTTGAGAAATCCTTCTTCAGGCTTGATCATGGGAAAAGGTTCTCTCAAAATGTAACTCACGAAAAGTTTACGACTCATTATATGATAAATTTAATCATCCACAACTTGAAAAATATATTTCGTGATTATATTTACAAGGAGTTTTGCTTACACCTAGCACACCTGGAGGATACGCTACGGCGTCCAGATCTTTGAACTCATGGCGAAAACGCAGCTATATTTTTCTGCAAACATCTTGAATATTGACGAATTTATAAACTATAGGGGAAATTGTAAAAAGTGTAGGTTAGGTTTCTTAATTTGAATTGCTGTTTTGCAATCTAAGTTAGTTCGCGTAGGAAATTTATATTTCATCAATTTAAATACTATTACAGCATCATTAACACATTTGGTAAATGTTCAACTTCAAATAGCGAAATGTAGCAACCAAACGATTTCTCAGTCACTTTGCCGCTGTCGGTGCTTTGTACATCTAAATATTTGCAGGCACATTTGATAGAAAAATATTGGAGTATTGTGTTCTAGAAAAACTTGAAAAGACAGAAGCATATCTGTGTATGTCAATGACGGCCTAAGATTTGCGTAACTATCACGTATCAGTTCAAATTGCAAAACTGGAATGTCAGAGGAAGTCGCTCTAATAACACAATGAGCCATAAGAGTCATAAAATATCTTGTTTCTCAAGGCAGCTGAGTAAGGTATTCCCTCCAGATGTTTGTAAAACGTTCTTTGTCAGTTTAGAAAGTCTTTTACAAAAACTATTAAGCAGTGTGGTGGAATATTCAAAAGGAAAATCCTCAGAAATTTAAATTTAGCTGTAGTGTAATGTTATTTTTCCAGAGAACTTAAATTTGGGAGTATACTCTCATCAAAGAAAGCCCTTCTTTGCTTCGTAAGGAGTGCAAATCTATAACAATTGAGATTTAAATGATGGATGTTTTTGAAACTGGTACGAAGAAAGTTAAGTCTTTTCCTTGGCTTTCTTCATCTTTATATGGGGTTCGTAACTACAGCATAACCCAAGTATGACCGTTATGGGCCTTAGCAAAAGCGGTCAAATAGCATTGGAAATGGAATTTTCTTAGGAAGCTAACAACAAGGGATTGTCCTCTGACTGCATGACTTAGAACTAACGGTTTATCAAAGCTGATCGTTTTGTCCTACCTACCTTGATTTGAGGCAAAGGTCTCAAGAAAATGCAGTACAGTAGCTTAGCGCTCGGTTGGGACTTCGACCCAAACCGACGGAAATCGGGAATCGGTCGTAGAATCTAATTCGAACTGCAAACCATTGTCCTATTAGAAAATGAAGGAAATTCTATAACCGCACCTGACGGCCTTAGCTAAAAAGCATTTTTGCTACCTCCGTCTGGTACAGCCGCTAGTCATTGCCAAGTTAAAGTGGCATCAGAAATAACTAGTGGAAGTAATATTCGTCCATTACCGGAAACTGCGAGAATGAATTGGTCTTGAAATGTAATTTGCGGGCGCTTGGCTATCATAGACTGCGATTGCCCGTTGATGGAGATAGAGAGGAATCAGTGTCGACGATGTCATGATTCAAGACTTAGGTTAGATTTGTAACTCGAGGACTGACTGATAACGATGTTTGCTTCTTCATCCTTTAGATAGCACATTGTCGGAAATGATGAAGGTTTGAGAAGTATGGCAGCCATTTGAAATACAAAGCTGATGTCCCCAAAAGAGTACTTGTAAACTCAATGATTATTTAAAAATTATGCAAATTCTGAAATGAGGAGGATATAAAAGGCACTCTCATGAATTTTTCGGTGCTCTTTATCTCATCAACGCAAAATATTTATGCACACCCAACGTAAAACACCTGACAGCTTAAGGTATTTAAGTACATATTTAAATTAAACGTTAAGATTGATCGCTATTTCTCAGCTTGTACATTGTACTTATTTTGTTAGCAGCAGATATTAAACTCGTGTCCTAGCAACAAAAAATCAAATCGACAGCTTATGAAGTGGATTATATATAATGCAGCACTTGCTTCTTTAAAAGAGCTGTCAAGTGAATGAAAGTCTAAATTATCTGCTTAAAAATACGAGAACGCGAACGAGAGATCTCATAGCTAGGAGAGAGGTTGTGCCTAAGCTTCCCAAGGCCAGACAAAATTCACATTCAAAATATTTAGGAGTGTCAAAGTTCCTTTACGGAAAGATGACTACATTGGGATGATTATCGTTTTGCTTAGAGTGCTTGATGAATCTTTCAAAAGCAATGAGCCGGAGTCTCGAGAGAATTGCTAAAAAAGGGAGCCAGTTAAATGAAATGGATAATTACCTATGATATTAGCAAAATTAGGACACTGCTGGACGAAACGGCAGACGAGTTTTACAATTTAAGAAGCATAATAACACTGACTGGACAAGAATGGTCCAAAATGTTTATGCAAAATGTCAACCATAATACATATCAATAAACTTGCAAAAAAGTTGGAAAATTGTACGAGGATTTTGCTCATTTTTGTCTGATTGTTAAAGAGTTTCAATAATCTCAATGTAGAATGACCAGCGCATAGTAAATGGCAGTGAATAAGTAGTAATAAAATAATAATGAAATGGCAGTAATAAGACTGACTACAAGGAAAACTAATTGAAATTTGAAAATCATATGTTAAAGGAAGCTATTCAGTAGTCAATAAATTTCATTGTTTTCGTTCCTCCAAGAAACTATTGGAATCTTCATCATTTTGATAAACATCAGGATGGTTGTCCATCTTGACGGGGTACCCTTCTCTATATACCACGAAAGCCTTTCTGTGTCTTGGAATACATGGCTTTAATTCACTGAGGTATATAGACGGTGCATGGGTGAGATCTGGAATTACGTCTTCTTGCTCACTAAAACAGTAGTTATTACCCAGTGATATCGATTAGGGATTAGAAATTGAAACATTTGGAGATTAATAAAAGTACCTCTATATCTGCATGTCTAAGGATTATACGACCACTGATGAAAGCAATTTGCAATAGCATAATGAATCGAAGTCCATTTTATCCAAAATAAAGCTTTCAAGAACAAGTTTACAAATCAAGAAGTCGCCTTGAAAATTTGCGACATTGCGCTAAAATCATACTTGAAAGGTTTTTTCGTCTGACACTCTTCAGAGTATGAAACGTCAGAAAGGAAAGTATATGTATATGCCAACCTATTTATACGAAACATATGGCAAAACTAGCCAATCATAAACAAGAAAGGAAACAAAGAAATGGAAAAGGAAGAAACAAAACATTATTGGAAGAGTCCAAGTGCAAAAACGAACTCTTTCTGCCTACAGAGTACTGGTTTTCTTGTTGCCATATACATATACTTTCCTTTCTGACGTTTCATACTCTGAAGAGTGTCAGACGAAAACAGCTTTTAAGTATGATTTTAGCGCAATGTCGCAAAAATTTTCAAGGCGATTCCCAAGTTTTGTGCCGCAAAAAGATTGTTCAAATCACGAAGTATAAATCTTCATTTTTGCATCTTATGTCCAGATAACCTCCGAATGCATTGAAGCCAATTTATTTTTAGGGTGAGGGTTACAAAACAAACTATTCAATGAAATAGAAGAAGGAAGTTGTAGCAACGAGTTCAAGTGGTAGATTAATTGTAGGAACATAATGCAAAGAAACTGCTAGGACTCTTGACTGATCAATTTAACTTCTACCTGTTAACTATTATTAATTTCTTTTCAAGGAGTACTTTAGGTTTTGTAAAGTCTATTACTCCAGGTCATTTGAATATTCATTTTGCCTTGGTGGAGATTTCCGCTCTTTGAGTGTTTGAAGTTGTAAATGTATTTACTTTCGGTAGACTAATTGGTGTACATTAAAGAAAATTAAAGCCCACAATGAGTTCCTCGCTAGTTCGTGTTTCAGGAGATATCATTACCAAGTACAGACTGTTCTCATAGGCCCCATTGTAATTGGGCTATCCCCATGAAGATGCTCTCACTAGTCGTAAGTTTAAGAAAGTATCCTTAACAACAAAGTGACTCGGAATCCAGAATTTGATTCTGATTGTTCCCCCAAAAGACTCAGCTGGAGCCAGTTAGCCTAGCAACTGATTTCGAAAGAGATTTTCGAAAGATACGTTGCTAAAGTTAGATAGTTTAGAAACTAACCAACCAATGTGCAAGCCGATAAGCAAATAACCCATGATGATCACACGCTGAAGTAAACAAAATCAAAAATAATTTTGCAGAATTATCCGTAAAAGTACGTGGAACGGCAGGGTTGTAGAAGAAACTGTAACAAAAGTAATTTGTACACTTCAGAGCAAAAGATGGGAATTCTATTAAGATTTGGACACATCCATCTAACCTTGAGGTCTGTTTCATGACTAAGACTTTGTAGGCTGACAATTCGAAGGATAGATTCTGTTCTTTCCAAAAAGAAGTACAATCACTAAGTCTACTTTTAATTCGCCATCTACTAATCCTACAGTACTCTGTTGTCGTAAACTGTTTACCCCAGTACCAATGCGTGCTTAAATGAGATAATAACATTTATTCTGGTTTGAATACTTATCAAAACGACCCTATTTCACTAAGATTCATTTGATGACATGACATTTATTTTACACAATTGTTTGAACAGATGTCATTTTTTGTACTAAAGAGGACATGACAGTACTGTAATCACTTCTTATTTGTACCCTATCGATTTTGATAGAATTACAGCTGAAAGAAAACCACTCTCTTCCCTTAACATTTGATTTTGGATTCTGAGCAACTTGCGTCAACACATTAGAAAAGGAAAGAATATTCCCAGCAACTGGTCACTTAATGCTGACAAAGAATCGAGATGCACAGAGGAGAGGAGAGAAATGTTCCTCAATTATCGAGTGATTAACCGTCCGCTCTTAGAAGCTTGAAAGCACCGCAAATCTGGGAATTGTTTGCTTGATTATTAGAACTGAAGACTATTCTCTTTAGCTTTTTTCATTGCCTAGTAGGTGACAAACTGGGCTCGTAATACGAGGATGGTAGAACGTCTTCGGGTGTTACCAGGTGGAATTTTAAGTCATGCTTGGTTACCCACAGGGCAAATAGCTACCAGGATCTAGACTCGCTTTGAAATACACACTTCAATTGACGGCATATCGTGAGCATGATGGTCAACTTGAATCAGGAATCCTAGAATTTCTATTCCAATAAGTGACAGTGACAATGCATTTGAAGTGAAAGGTCCTTTTAAGTTGCTCATCGTTGATTTTATTCAGTCAAAAACGTCCACAAAATACCCTATTTGAATACGACGTCGAGTCTATTATTGGGTCTATTCGTCATTTGTAGCTGTCCTTCAATAGTAGATCTGAATAGGGCTTACGCAAACTGCAGTCGTTGATCATAAAAATCGACAGCATTTTTATTTTTGGCCTCTAGAAAAATTTTCGTTGTCATTCTTAAATCAAAAAGAGGCTTTAAAAGAGTATAACTGTAATAATTGCTAAAAGGGTTTCCACTGCAGGATACATGGTATCAGTACCAAATTTAAAATTTTGCCAAGGTGCCCCTGTAGTATTTAAGCGAATTTCAATGTAGGTTCGTCATCAATTGTATTTATATCCAAGAAGACAACAAGTATGCAAGGAAACTGCACTGGCCTTCTGGTTGGTCTATAAATAATTAATTGTTTATACTTTCTTCGATATGTCATAAATTCAAGTATTCATCGTATCGCTGACTACATCACAATTGTTTTATTTCCTCTTCTATTTTGAAGCACTGCCTTTTGTCCTTTTGTGCTGTGGTGAATTAAAATCGACTAAGATGATCAAAGCGTTTGCTTTGATATTATAAACATGTTGTTATTGTTCAACCCTGGGGAGCAATCCTGGAGCCATTTTGAGTGGGATACAATCACACGATTGAAACCTAACTTTAACTCTATGGTTTTACTCCAGCAACTTCGTAATGTTGATCGGATTTGGAAGTATCTAATGTTTCAGTAGATTAACAGAACTAAATGCTTATCCTGTTTTGTTCGTTAATGCTGCAAAAGTTGAAATAAAATCTTATCTTGCGGAGAGTATGCAGTCCTCTTCAGACCTTTCGAAAGTCTCTGATCGATAAGGCCGGCACAATATATTGTCTTTGATAAAATGTCTTACGTCATTGGCTTGAAGTTGCTTCTTTTACTCATAAAGTTCTATCATAGAGCATGTTATGTGACGTCATTACCGTAAAAGTGAAATGGCTGTCCAACAATTATCACTTACTTTGCATTTATGGTTGGATATGGATTCACGTATTTCATTTTTCTTAATAAGTTATCATCGGCTCTTGTTTCTTGCAAACAACTCATTTTAGCAAAGTTTTTTTGCGCTTCAGTTACCAAAGTTAAGCTCATGGAGTCGTTAGAACTCTATTGGTCAGAAAATGAATATTTCTGTATTAACAAGCCTGATTTTGTCAGCCCATTGTAAACAAATCTGTGGATTGAGATTACGCATTATAAGATTGATACTCAAACGCTGTTCAGAATATTTTACATGTGTATGGGCCTAGTTTGTTGACCGCGGACAAGTATTTGAGAAGAGTAAATCTGGTTATTAAACAACTCCAGGACAGATTCAACAGAAAACGCAACGAGTGCCTGTATCCAACCGAACGTTGACAACTTTCAGTAAAAAAGATAAGGTAAGAAAACTCGCTTAATTAGTCAGTTATATTTAAGATATTCGTGTTCGAGCTAAAAACATGCACACTTAATTCATTTTGCTTGATGCAATTTGATATCTAGATCTAGAGCTTACTTGATGAGATTCATGTAGAAAGTACATATCGGAAGAAAAGGTGTATTATGTGACATGTTTTGTACAGTACCGGTCAGTTAGTATGAGAGCCAATGTAGCTGACTCATAATGTTAATCTTTAGAATTGTATACCCGAACTAGGCATATAATTAGCGTATTGTCTCAAGAGAAGCATATTTGTAAGCCACATGAAATGTCGCCTGACAAAACCAAAAGTTCTCACATGAAATTGCTAAAGAAATCAACTTTTGAGCCAACCTGCTGATCCATTCTCTTTCAAGAATTGCCTCTTTCTGCCAGCTATCTAGTCGTGCGATAATACGAATAGGTCTTTGTCAAAGCTTTTCAACAAACATTAACAGACAAATTATTCTCACTGGCACGACTGTTGTGTAAAAAATTGGAAATTTTCTTTCTCGTTTAATCTGGTTGCCCTTTCTACCTGTTGTGACTTACCTTGGCAGTGGAAAAGCATTCTGTTTTCACTACGAAAGCCTCAAATTCTTGACAATGTCCCTCTTAAGAGCTTAACAATTATGAATTGTTTTCTGTTTAGTGGAGTAAGATTTGGTGCCGGGACTGATGACAAGGACTAATTCCGGGAACAGTAAAACAAGATTTCAAGAAAATCTCAAAACAAAAGTACAGTTAGCTAAACCATCAAACAATTTAGAGATTCAAGTACTTTCTTCTTTTTTCTACGACGTGATGGAAAACAGTTGGTTGTTGCTATCACAAATTATAGTATATTTTCTATTGTGTATCAAAATATTTAAAAGCAAGTACGTTGTGCATTTGGAACTTAGAAAATTGTTGTTGGAATAGAGCAGTCACAAAATGTCGAGCATGAAATCGCATAAAAAGTGGCCTTGTACCGCTATGTAGAATCAAAGAGATGAAATTTTGCTAGGGTGTTTACACAGGTTATCCACGTCCTAATCAATTGAAAAGTTAAACTGTCGCTCTATGAAAACAAGGATTTCACATGAAATGGCTATAAATATGCACAATGTATCTTATTATTTTTCATTAATGCGCATTAAACTTCACAAGGAATTGTCAAAAGGTTTGGATTTTTGCCTGATTATTTAAACGAAGAACTGGCTGCTTTTTTCATAATCTCTCTGAGCGTTAGTCACTAGCATCTGCAGGGATTTGCACCAGCTGTATTTTAGCAGTCTTTTTTCAGGGGTCAAATTGTGAAACTGGGCTCACAAATCCCAATAGTAGTCTCAAACTACAGGCATATGAATCTTTATGCAACTTTCATTATTCCTGTTCACATGTTTCATCGTACTCTGAAACAAATTATATGTTTTGTGGTAACGTCTTACGTTGTCAGTCAATTGCGTTGTTCGTTATTTAAAGTATTATAACTATTAAGCATGGTAGAAATAGATGCATATGCTGAATGACGTTCATATTTTCATGTCATAGTCTTTGCGAGAGCAAAATTGGCACACGTGCCTATTCTATTATAAGTATTATAGTAAGACCTTTAGAAATGCATTCAGGTACAAGAGTATACTTTCTATTCATTCCAAACATCTGTGATTGACTCAAGTATATGGGACATCAAATGGGAAACGTAAATACTTTCTGTATGCTATCAAGCAGGTTGAAGACGTTTTGTAAAGAACCAGTATACTCACTGTGAGCTAAATTGACCCTTAAGATTAATTTGCACTTACCCATCACATCTACAATGAGAAGTATTTTGATTCCATATATGCGTACCTGAAAGTCACCTTTGATTAGATACACGAAACCGTAGACGAAGAAAGGTATAATCTAAATCGTACAATGCGATGAGAAAAGATAAGTCATATACTTTTCATTTTCAGTAGTATGGCTGGTTGGAAGCTCTATTGCACGTGTTGCTTCATCTTTCTTTACCGTAAGTTAAAAAAAATATCTAATGTAAGGAATATAACAGTTCTCTCTTTATACTTCCCAAGCCTTCTATTCGCTGGGTAGTCGTTGCAGGGTGTAGTAGACAACTATTGGTCCAAGATGTAACTCCGTCTCTATAAACAGCCTGATTTCCTTGTGTGGGAGTAAAGTTAATGTAAAATACAAACAAAACCCACTTGCTTCAATGCAGATATTGCTCTAACACATTTAGACATAAAGAAGATGGTGTATTTTATAGACAGTATTATTCATGTGAAGATCTGTGTATTGGAAATAAACTATAACTTGTATAGGTGAAATTTCTAGAAAAAAAACCTAGAGTAGCTGTCGGAGCAATGTTCCCTTTTTCCCCATTATTTATAAATGCACTAAGATGTAGTTTGTAGCCAATTGAACCCGCGACTGAAGGTGTTTAGAATGAAAACTAGACTGCTTATCTTAAGACTTGAATATGGTGCGATTAGCATGTAGGAAGTAAACGTAGAAAATTGTTATTTTTTCCCTTTTGGAAAGGAAAGTGATACATTCATGAATTTTCTGTCTATGAAGCAATTAGCAGCTGACTGTAATTACTTCATAGAGAGATATATAGACTGATATATGTTAATATCATACTTTTACTTCAAAGGGACCGAAGAAAGGCTTGGTTGAACGTCTCGTAATTGTGCAGTTCTTAAGATTTTCTGACTACGTTCATCAACAAGGTTGTTTATTCAAAAAGCTCTGACCCAGTTTTAAGGGTGTAATAGATGTTGTTTCTTTGCTTCTAAATTTTTCAAATCGTAACGTGACAGTCATAGAAGTTGACTGTCACGTTGAGAGAAAATTCCCATCTTCTTTATAGTATTTACTGAGCATCACAGCATTACAGTAAATTTATTTTGGCCTACTGAACATGAGTTGTTTATATTGTTCAAATGGCACAAACATTCAATCCACGTCTTCAAGCTGGACTATCAATAAAGAGTTTCAAATTCTCTGAAGGAAATTTCATTAAATTCATAAATCGTGGTCCGATATCTCGGAGTGAATATAAATTACAAGCCAGGTGCAGACGTTGTTGGAAGCATAAATACTTTGGCAAAGTTCACTAGTATTTTACTCTTTGAACTGAGCTCGTTTTTAATCATACGACGGAATTGCCAGATTTTGCTACTAGTTTACTTGTTTAAGTTTGAAGCCATGACTGCAAATCATATTCTTGATGCAACAAGCAAACAAATACATTTCGAGTTTCTTTGTTGTATCTTTGCCTAGCAGGCGCCCGTCAGTTTACAAACACAGCTAGTTGTGTTCCCTTGGTCAAATAAAATACTGCCTTTTACTGGTTCTAATGTCAACAGTCGGTAAGTATGCTAAACATTATATTTTTTGTTCTTTTTCAATCTCTCAACCTCGCAGCATAAGAAACTACCAGATTGGTTTTTTCATCTGCTTTATTTGTTTTCTTTTAAACTTTGTCACTGATCGAAATAAGTACGGTTAATTTAAGTTTACATAAGGGAGATAAGAAAAACAATATACCAGAAACAGTTAGTAAAAAGAGAAAGATGACACTTAAGGTTGAAATTTTTTCTGCTTTCTCTAAAACGACTTAACCAATCTACATACGTATAATTTCGTTGTGCTAATAATCATGGTGAAAGAGTAATCAAATCATGCAAACTATCTGTTCTTACAGGCCATATTTGTCTCTTCCGATTGTTTATGTAAATACAATTTGACATTAGCGGCATACAGTTTATAAGAAATAAAAGTGAAATGGGCTTGAAAAATTAAAGCCCGGCATTGCAGACAAAATTTATTCAGAACGTATAATCATCGATTGCAGGTCGAAATACGATATCAGTGGGATAGGTGAAGTGTACGTGCAAGAAACAATTGGATTATGTTAAAGTTTGGCGAGGTTTTTGGTGATTCGTTTTTTCTAAATTCATTGCAACCTGCAAGGCTTAAAGCCACTACTAGGCAGATAGCCACAGGATGTTTTTGCTCATGGTATGAAGATAGCAGTTGACATTGTATTTGAATGTCTGAAGATCATAGGTAGCTGCAAAACACTTCGAAGGAAGAGAATTCCAGAGATTAGCCGTGCCAGGGAAGAAACTGGTTGAATAAAATTTTTTAGACAAGACAGGGATCTTAACAGTGAATTGGTGAGCCTTGGAAGAAAATCTAGTAGTACGAGAAAATAACCTGCAAGGAGGCACAGGTTCCTGCAGCTTGTTAGAGCAATGACCATGAAAGAACCTGTAAAAGAGAGATAAGAAAGCAACGTTTTGCCGATGGGAGAGGCTGTGCAGGTCAGGACTAACAATGGTGACAATGCGTTTTTGGAATGCCATCAAGAAGATGGAGAGATGAAGTTGAGGCCCCAGTCCATAGATGACAACAATACTCCATGTAAGGTCGCGTGCTAGATTTATAAAGGTAAAGAATGCTAGCAGGAGTTAGGAACTTACTTACGCGATGAAGAAAGCCAACTTTCATGGCAGCTGATTTGGCAGTGGACTCAATGTAGCCATTCTAGGAAAAGTTACTCGGGAGTGACAAACTAAGACACCGATTATCAGAACTTTCGGGAATTTCAAGATTGTTCAAGGAAATAGGTGACAGGTATGACTTATGAGAAATATTAACAGACAAATGTTTCGTCTTAGAGGCGTTGAATGATACTAAACATTTGTCACTCCACTCTGTGATAGTGTGGAGATCATTCTCAAGGTAAGCTGCTATTTTCATCTTCATCAATTCCACCTGATTATTGGTAGAGATATCACCTCTATGAAGAGAGTGATACGATGTGGTATAATCAGCATAGATAGCTGTATTAAAAATGATACCTCAGGGAGATAATTAATGAAGTTTAAGAAAAGGGTTGGACATAGAACAGAACCTTGCGGGACACCAGCTTTAATCGAGTAACAACTAGAAGATCGACCATCAAGGAAAACGTTTAGTTTCTTTCCAGTGAAGAAAAATCTAATAAGATCAAGAACCATTCCACAGACACCATATGATTTACGTTTATGGAGATGACCAGCATGCCAAACCCTATCAAATGCCTTAGATATGTAAAGAGCGACAGCTCTTGTTTCACCAGATGCATTCAAAGATTGGTAAACTTCAGCAGTAGAACGACTAGAGCAAAAACCATACTAGTGGTCAAAGAGTAGGTTAAGCCATCCAAGATGCCGAGTCAGGGTAGTATTGATCAGGGACTCAAAGACCTTGCTAATGATGGGAAGTAGACTGTTGGGTTGATAATTCTTTGGATAAGATCTCTCTCTTGGGGTTTTAAAGACCGGGGTAACAGAAGCAACCTCCCATAAAGAGGTAAAGCAAGATTCCAGAAGACATTTTTTATACATCTTAGCAAGTATAGGAGAGAGTTCAGGTGAGCACTTCTGAAGAACTACTACAGGGATGTTGTCAGGACCTGTAGCTTTAGAAGTGTCAAGATTTTTTATGACAGATGCAACAGCAGAAGTCGTGATATTAACATGCGAGAAAGACACATCAGTTCTAAGAGGAAATTCAGGTAACTCATTTCCAGAATCATATAAGGTAGAATTTGAACTAAAAAGCTTTGCAAGACATTCTGCTTTGTCCGTGGCAGATATCATCACCTCAGAACCATTAAACAATGGTGGAACAGATGATTTACTTTTGCAAGAAATACTATTATAGATCCTCGAGAAGTCACGAGAACCAATTGATTGTGCAGGAAGAGGCTAGTGAACCTGGTTTTGGTAGCTGTTTTTTGTCTCTTCTATAACTCTCTTGCAATCATTGCGTGCCTTAGCAAATTTCCTCATACCTCAATGCTACCAGATTGATGGAATTTCTGAAAAAAATGATTTCGATTTGCAATGGCAGCGGCACATGATGGTGAGAACCAAGACTTCCCATAGAATAAGGTTTCATTTGGTAAGTTCTATGGGAAACGAAAACAACAATACCTTCCTTCAATCAACCTCTCCAGCACACTCTTCAGCACTCAATTTAACAATATCATTCCACGGCATGTCACGAATAAAGTCACGAAAGCTATCCCAGCCACCACGATCCAAAGAATAAAGAGTCCGATGGTGAGGAAGGGGGGAGTTGTTAACGCACACATTAATTTTGTCCTTGTATTTACTCACACACAGCCGTCTTGTTCTATATTTTTGGATAGTACTGTAGTGGCGTAAGGCCAGTTCGTAACCAATAAGATACAAAGATCGCAATTTTAACTTTAGACCTACAGGATAGGTTATGCAACAGAAGAGAGCAATTTGGTAAGCTACTTTTGAATGGCAATAGGACAAAACCGACATAAAAAGAACCAATTAGAATGGAGATAACGACAAAATCAAAAGTTAATGCATGCAGAATCAAAACAAGAGCAACGTCGGAAGGTAGGAATGGGCCAAAGCAGACAAAAACAAAAGCAAGATTTAAAATTTGCTAAAATTAAAAAGTCTGGGTATGATTGTCAACGGAAGTTAAAGTCCAAGAAGTGTGCATGATGATGAAGGGTTCCTAATATGCAGATTATTCGCTGCTAGGTGTTGAGCTTTTTGCAGCAGACTTAAGGACGATGTCGAATGACGATGTAGGTGAGATCAATGCTTTTTATACTGAAATGAGAGACTTCATGTTTATCGGGATGGGGATAAGATCTCCAAGGTTTTCACAAAGCGCTCGAAAAGTCGGCTTTTTATTTCACCTAGAAATGATTTTATTCTCAGGGTGTTACTATGAACACACGTACATGTCATACACAGGACAATGCATAGTATTTTTCGCAATTTTTGATTTATGCTGAAACACTTCAGACAGTATTTGATTCATGGATTAAAATATACATAGATCTTATATAAAATGAGTTAAACTTTAGTGTTTTTGCTATGTACAATCTTACGTCACTTAGGGGAGGTGTAGTGGATACTATGAAGGTCTTCTAACGCAGAGGCTACCGGTTCGAATCCCCGTCACCACATCGCAAAGATGGACAAGGTGAAGGGTCCAACTCTAAACAGTCTTAAAGGTGCTCTATGTTCTGTAGATTATCTAATTTTGACATTAGCAATCTTCGGTGATAAAAACAATAAGTTCAAAGCTCCCAGACGTCAGTCGGTTTTTCCCGTTCGAGTTGTTTACGTACCGTCTACCGGTAGACAATTAGCGCATATGATTCCTTCTTGATCTGGAATAATTAACAATTACATTTTAAGTCATTTTACGGGCTTTTTCTTAATGCTATGACCAAGGCCAAGTGTCAAGGCTTACGAAAACTCTTTAAGAAGCTCAAAGTTAAGCAAAGTGTCTTGTAAGTTCTTTAAGCCCGCGAATTCTGAATACTTTCTATGAATAGCTATGTGAACTCTTCAAAAGATATACATATTAATTCTGTAATAAAAAAGCAATTAGGCATTCTCAGAGTTATAATAAGAAGAGAGTTCTTTTAAAAGGTAGGCTTCCGAATTCTTCCAATGATAATCCTTTCGGAGACCAGGATTTAAAAAACAACCTCTAGTTTGCAAGAGCGCCTTTATTATTGGCTAACGTAGATGTGATTGCAAAACGGAAATTTGTCAAATTTAATGTGTTGAAACCGTCTAGTATTATTTAATCGTGCTTTTTATCATATCTGGTTATCAGATTATTTATCTATTACCTATATTTTTATTCCCATACGCCTGTAAGCTTTTGAATAAACTAGGGCAAAACAAACTAACCAAACTAAACACTGTATTACGTTTTTACGTACTTGAAATGAAACGCTTAATCTTTCGAGCGCCTCTATAAACAACTGGGAGACATACGCCATCAATGTAATACACATGTATCATCACATCTTGGCTAGAGAAACCACGATCTTAAATGCACTTCGCTCGTCACAAAGCTACAGAGCACCAGCATAGACTCAACCAAGAAAAATCCACACTTTGACTCGCGGACTTAACTTTGACCTTTGACTTCCATTAACAACCATATCCACCCCTTTCCATTCTTTCTGCTCCTTCCCTTTAGTTATTTCACTTATCTCAAGCAGATTTTCCCTTACCGTAGTCCTTTCTTAGTTCTGTGTCTTTCCGTAGATCTATTCTTAACATTTTTATTGCCCATTGTCTCTAGTCTGATTGGTTCTCTCTATGTTGGTTTGGCCTCAGTCCTCTTTATCTATATATGATCGAAGCACTAATCATCCTTTATTCTGTCTCATGACTAAAGCTTTGTAGCTCGAAAATTTGCAGATAGATTTATTTTTCATCAGAATGACAGTGAGGTAACACACTAGTTATATCTTATTAGTCAGTTACAGGCAACATGGTACTCCACTTTTGTATTTAAAAACTGAGCCTCTCCTCTCAATATAATCACATCCTGCTTCCCTTTACGCCAGGAAATAACAGATTTGTAATTTTCTTGATATTTGAGAGGTCAATATAAACTATAAATTCACAAATTCAAAATCTTGGAATCCAAATTTCACATCTTATCACTTTGCTTCTGAGCGCTGCTCAACAACAAACTTTGAATACCTTCTCGTTGATTATGTCTTCATGTAACTTTCTTTGTTGAGTTTCTCATGGCTTGTTGTTTAAATTCCAGGGTAAATAAATTATCTGCCCTCTCCTGTATGAAAGCATGCATTCTCAGATAACATGGCTTTTCACGAGTGTTAACTCTAATGCCTGCTTCTTGGAACCAAATTTATGGCTTTCGATTTTCAACTTCATGTTTCATTGCAATTTACGCTAAAGTTTAAAGGTAGCGTGCATTCAATGGCATCTTTCCATTAATCCTTCACATTTCGTTTCTCAACTGCAACTGCTAGTCTCGCTACCAGTGAATCACCTTAATGTATGTTCAAGCCTTCAAAGACGAATTTGAAGCAAATGTAAGTGGTCAGCATGTTTGCAAGAACATTGGGACACATTGTTTGTCAAAGCAGTAATGATTTGAGTGCGTACGCACTTTCTTAAAAGTCCCTTGCATTAGGAGTCAAGGTAACTGAGTCGTTATATGAAGATCTCCTCGTTAGTTGTGGTTTTATGAAGGTACAATTACCGAGAATTTAAAAGTGGGCCAGAACGCAGGATTTAAAAGGGATCATCACCACAAATTAATTAGCTCGAGCCAATCAGAATAGGAAAATTTTAGAATAATACGTTTATAACTATTTGAGCTATTTTGTTAATCAAAAGACTAGCGAACTGACCAAACTCTTTTGCAAACTTTTTCGAATTTGCTTATTTTGTCAACAATCAATTCATCTGAAGTAAACCCATCTTTGTTCCGATTTTGTCCTTTAACAAAAGCAAGTTAAGCTCTTAGGAATTGTCATTAATGGAGCACTACTTGGTATGACTTTTATTTTATTTTCGCAAGGATAAAGTCTCCCAAGCCAAACCCTCTCTTGCTTTTTTGTTATTTCGCTTTTTGTCAAGAGAGGCGAAGTTCAATATGTCATTAGTTAAGCCCGACAGGACTACATTATTAACAATTCTTCTTTTCCCAGCCATTTCCCGGCTAGCTCCCGCTATGTCGGCCACTAAATGGCATAAGGAAAAATTCGATGTTCCTACCACAATAAACAACATTCATAAGCTACCAGACGTTTTTATAGAAATACGAATTAAATGAATTTACAATAACCCGAGGCCAGTGGCCTTATCAGCGTGGGAACAGTCGGGACGAGGTCGGAGGAGGACAGGTCCATCTCTAGGAAAATTGTTTTCAAACTATTCTTACCAATTCTAGTGCTTGCGTCTTAAGAATTTCATGAACCAACTATTAAAATTGTTGGATCCAGAACCGCCTTATTCTATCCCTGAATATACAACTCAATTTACCTTTCCATTCGTACTTGAGCCCAAAAACATAACAACAGGTAGTTGCATCCTCTCTGTAATGCACAGTACTATGAAGAATAATTCTATGATTATGATTTTACAAGAAATATACTGTACAGTACTATGAAGAATAATTCTATGATTATGATTCTACAAGAAATATACTGCACAGTACTATGAAGAATAATTCTATGATTATGATTCTACAAGAAATATAATGCACAGTAGTATGAAGAATGATTCTATGATTATGATTCTACAAGAAAATGTAATTCACAGTAGAATGAAGAATGATTCTATGATTATGATTCTATAGGAAATATACTGCACAGTAGTATGAAGAATAAAGCATTAAGGGACAAATAGGCCATGGATTACACTGAAATATGGAAAGAGTAGACTTTCTTCGTTCTACAAGTTTTGAAGATATGTCGTTTGTTCTTGCTGGTCCAATCTTTGCGCTGTTATTCCATTTGGGAGACTTATATATGTAATTTTTATACACTACAAAATTACAAATAAATCATTTTCTTCCGTGTTTATTTACTTTACAAATAAATAAATGATTCATACGTTTGCTTTTAAACCTCGATACTCTGATTTCTGTTGGCGTCAACTTAGACAATGTTTCACTGTTTTCGTATTGCTCGACAAACAACCCTGTACACATGATTTTTATTTTCGTAGCAATTGCCTCCTGAAGGTCAAAATTTTGGTCGGCAGCATTTTCTTGATTTTACGTACTTTCCTGAAAATGATGAAAATGATATCAACGCTGTACATAACGACCACATCGGCATGTATGTATTGTAATGTGAGCACAATATCCATAATTAAGTTTATGTAACATAAGTTTCATACATATATCAATTCTACTATATTAATGTTAGTGCACATAACATGTAAAAGGCAAAGAGTAATAAATACAACTTTTAACTCACAAAGAATGTCTTACAGTAGTATTTGTAGTGTCCATAGTGTATGCAAATAATGTCCTCATCCGAGCTTTCCTTGCTAGTAGGCCTTCTTGTTTTGTCCTTTTTCCACTGGTTAACAGCCCTTTGAGGATCAAAGGTTTCAAGCCCTGGGCCTTCAGTCGAAATAAATATTAAATCCGAGGCTGTAGTAACTGCCAAACTTGAGCGGCTTGAACTGACAATTCTGTTCTGAGCTGAAAATGCTCGATCACACTTTGCTGAGGAAATTGGCAACACCAGCAGACTTTTGACCAGATGATTCACGTTCCTGAAGTCCTCTTTATATGGTTCTTTAGTGAGCAGCATTTGGTACAGTTGAATGTATGCTTTGCTAGAAAAATTGCCTTTAACTAGCTATTTTAGCTTTCTCCATTCCTTTAGTACATTGTCTTTCTCACATCCTGATTTTTCTAGAATGGAGCTGAACCAGTTGAGTAATAATTTAATGTCTTTGTTTCCATATTCAAGGAGTGCTGCTTTGTTGTCAGGCCATTTACCGTGATGAAATACGCCAAAAACCTTCACTACATTTTGAGCTTCTGAGACGGTATTTTTCCCAAGGAGATTAGAGAAACGATTGTCAAGTTCTTACAAATGTGATATCAGTCACTTCATCCATGCAATCATGGAGATAACTAAGTAGGTCATATGCATCAGAATAGTTGCCAGCAGGCACCAGGCCCTGGAATTTGAAGACCTGATGTTCAGTTACTGATTGTTCTCAGAGGTTAGACAATTATCAACTAGTTTCTCAAGCATACCACCTGATAGCGGTTCGGTTTTCATAGCAGTGAGGGTTGCTACACAGTCATCAAGTGCATTTATTGCTAAAGGCAGTACCAAGTCATCTTTCTGGAAGTCAAGGCTGAGAGCTATGAATTTTACTCCAGCCATTTCTTTGGCAACTTGTTTGGCTATACCAGCAATTGCTGCTGTTTGGCTTGTCATCAAACTTTCCATGTGCATTTGTATTGCAGAGTAGCATCCAGAATTATTCACCCAATCTGAACTGTCCATAGTCTTAATAAATTGCTTCAAAGCTGTGTCTATGTGAGGTACCCAGTGGGTGCCTTTAACTGGCTTAGGACTATACATTCACGTGTCCAACTCTTCACAGAGAGTTTCTAGTTCGCGTTTGCTTTTTGCATTCTTGTGATAGGTCTTATATATATTGTTCAACACATCATCGACTTTCTTCACCATGGGAAGGCTTTTCTGGGCGTCTAGCAACGCCAGCTCAAGTCTGTGAGCCATGGAGTGGATATCAATAATTCTTATTCTTCTTCTTCTTTGCGTTATCCCACCACGGCGGGGTCCGCACTCCGGATCGATGCTCTCCACTTTGGTCGGTTTA